>OMLM01006402.1:47667-65571 GCA_900302695.1 Helostoma temminkii | reverse complement strand
CGCTTCACAAAGCACTGAACTATATTTTAGCTGAATAGATAATATCTGGACACAGAGTCATATTGTATTGCCCGCAGCAACCTCAGCAGTGCTGGTGCATGTTGATAAACTTACATCAACACTCACAGTTCATGTAGAGGTCACGTTCCTTCCTACATTCTCCATGGCTTCCATGGATCTTTACCATAGCTGGGCTGTAAAGACAAGAGGGTCGTGGTAAAGACTGATCCAATATTGTCAGCTGTCCATGTCTGCATTCCTCTGTTACCTTGTCCTCCAGTATGGGGTAAATGTTTATCAATCTCTGGTCTCCCAGACTCAATGGATATTAATATAACAGCTGATTTACATCTGTGTGTGTGTTTTCTGTTTGTGTGTGAACTGTTTTATGTTTGTGAATGGCTGTGAGGATGTGTGTGAATTTTTTAAGTGTGTGTGTGTGCGTGCGTGTGGGTGGGTGCAAGTTTGTTGTGTAGTACAGCTGGCTTCACCCATACGGTGTGTGTATCTTGTGTTTCTCTGTTTGTGTCAAACTAATGTGCAGAGCAGACAGCAGAAAATATGATCAAAGCTTCATCCAACAGAGAAGTGAACATAAATGCCAAGCATGACTGCAGTTTAGTAACTTCAAGTGCATGAGTGGATAAAGAATCATGCAAAAGCTGTATAATCTCTTGATGAATAGTTGAATCTTTCTAGAGCTCTGTGCCTTAACCAGCAGTCCTGCATGGCAGTTGAGACACCTATGCGCTCAGTATGGATAATAAATACAATTCCTCTGCTGTTTGTGCTTTCAGCATTCACCCTCCCACTCCTTGTCTAATTTAATTTCTTTCATTCTCTATTCATGGCTTCCTGGAAATCACAGGCTTTGGTAAGCTTATTGTCCATGTGTGCACAAATTAAAAGCAATGGGTGAAATTACCATCACATCTATACAATCTAATGCACTCCAATAAAACATCTCTGCCATGTATTCTGCTGCTACAAAGTTCTAATTTCTCAGTTTTTAACTTGAAACTGTCAGAAACCTATTAACTATGTGTTTATTAAGGTTTATTTGATTTTCTGGTTTTCTTAGCCTAAACCTATATTCATGCTGTATGTTAAATGAATATGCTAAATGCAAAATATGATCCACGTTGAAAAGTTCATTGGCACTATATAGACAAGTGTTCCACATGAGTTCTACTTGGTCTCTTGAGCTATTGGATTAAAGGCAAAATGGGTCGGTGACTTTAACCCTTTGCATCTTCTTCTGTCAGACCCTCGCTGCTCGAAAGGCAGGCATCTCGTTCGCTCTGGTGAACCGGTCCACCCTGAATAATGAAGAACTGGTGAGTAATAACATGCCTGCTTTGCCTGCAGAAAAGACATTGACTAGCTATTGTGGAGTCTTAGAAGCTAATGGAAGGTTCTGTAAAGACATTTGATGGTGGACACATATTCTTGTTATTTTTAGGGTGTTGTTTGGAGAGGCATTAGTTGTATTAGTTACTGGCCTTAAATTGTTTAGATGTACATATACCAAGCCATCATCGTCTTTGTGTCTATGTCTCTGTCTATAATATACACTGCAGTTTATTAAAACATCTCTTTGGCCACCTACTCACTCTTTCTGTCAGATCATCTGAATGAGTTTAGAAATTAAAAGAAAGTCCTATTATTTCATTTAGCCAATGTGCCATGATTAACAATTGACAAAGGTTCAGCTGTAGAGAAAGGGCAGAATGTCTGAGTCGATGGTGAGAGACACTTTTGTCTTGACCTCTAAAACTTGTTTTGCTTTCATTGATTACAATCCTTCCCTCTCACATTCAAGATGGTGTTAGTTGAGGCAAACAACAGGACAATGCAGTTTCTCAGCAAGACAACTAAGCAGACAATGTCAGAGCTGCCGTTTTGCAGCAAGGAGCTGCTTCAACCCTTCAATACTTGCTCTGGATCATTTCAAACTTTCACATACATGCAGCCATCAGTGTGTGCACTGAAATGGTCACTTTGGTCTTGAGTGCTTATGGCAATGGGCTTGATTAAATGGGTTTAAGGGATGAACAACACAAGGGACAGATGAATGAGAAATGATGTGATGGATACAGCATGTTAATTTGTATATATAGGGAGACTGTTCTTCACCTAGTTTGTAGCTTGTGCTCTTGTAAGGACCTGAAGTGATAATATCCTATATTCTGATCAGTGTGATCTGATATGTGGTGGTTGAGTGAAGCCGATTTCTAACCAAAGCTGTAGATTGTCCAGTCTTTGTAAACGGGGCAAGCAGATGTAAGAGCTTTATCTGCTGCATTAAGTCCAGTAGAGTGCTTTGCTGTGAGTAAATGACCATATGCTGTTTGAGAGTGTAAAGAGGGGAAGGGAAAGAAAGAAGAGCATGACAAATGGTGGGAAATGAGGAGGGAAGAAGAGACAATCTGAGCAGAGCATGACCATTACCCTCTGACCCTGTTGTCACTGATCAGGCAGCCATGTTGAACAATCTAGCCTCTGCTCCCTGGAGAAACATTTCAATTTAGAGATTCCTTCTTCTGTCATCTCTCTATCTGATGCTTGTCCTTTTCCATCAGCACTTCTCTTTTTTTGAGCTTAGATTTAAATCTGATCCTACTCTGTAGTTTCTGACATATAGACCTCTCTTACTCTATGCTGTTATCTTTCTGCTTCAGATTTTCCATGTTTCTGCTTTTTAGAGCAGAAAGGAACATTATGTGTGGGCTGGCTAACGGCCCGTGTTGTCTGCTCAATGTTCTGAGCTGCATTTGATTTGATCACCAGAGCCTTTTAACAGTGGCTGTCAACATAAACAGGGCCCCTGCTTACCTGCTGCGACAAAGGCAGGGACTGAGTTGTTCAAAGGAAGAAGGAAGCCACAGTCTGACGTAGGTCAAGAGCTATTTGTAAATACGCTGTGATGTGTTGCTATACGTCAGTTCAGATATCATCATGCAGGTTGTTAGCAGCCAAATATGTTACATTTATTTCACGATGCTTGTGATTTTGACCCATGTAATCTTGGATACTTCTTTAAATCTTGCCAGAAAGGAAAGCAGTTTTGAAATACTTGAAATTGTCAAAATTTTGCAAATTATGTCCTCTGCCCCATGCTCCAAACAACATGACCTGTTGATTGGCTTCTTTGTAGTGCTGAAAGTGTATACCAGTTAAAAGAAAAAGGATTAGAGGTGCTGACTGCTGGTTGTGGCAATGAAGTGGTTGACAAGGACGATGGGTGGTGAAATTGGAAAGGAGGAGGAGAGATGAGATTCTTCTCTGTCATGTTGGTTTCAGTCAGAGGCTGCAGCTGTCGATCAATTCTAGCAGTGTCTTGCACAAAATCATCAGGGTTACCTCACAGTCTAACACCTCAGACTCACATATGCACTATTCTCACATCTGCGCAGTGTGACATACAGTGTCAGGAAGGAGAGAGAAGAGACAGAAAGAGAAAGAAAGAATGGAAGATATGGGAATACACGGTGGCACTGAAATCAATAGTAAGATATTACTTATGCAATGGTAAAAGAAATGCCAAGGCTCAATATAAGGTCTACAGTTAACAAGCTTAGCAATTGAGAGGTGTCTGCAATTTTCCACAAAATTTTGGCTCACTCTTCTCCATAGGAAAAGGGCTTCTGGGTATGACCCTGAACTAACTCCTGTCCAAGTTCTGGATAAATCTCAAACAGCTGCTTTATCTCATCATCCTCAGATTAAAAGAGGAATCACTCTGTCTCTCTGTGTGTTTCATTAAAGGTCTTCCAGGGTTCAGCAGCCTCTCTGGTGCATCAGCAAAGTCCCACAATGTTAGATAGCCTTGTTGTCCTGTCATCTGGTTTCATTTAATTATTTCTATTAAGTGTTTGCGTCTGTATATGTGTTTGTGTAGGTAGTGCTGTGGTCTTCATGGTAAAGGGTGACTGTTCAGGTGTTATCACATTGTCAACATACTGGGTTTTGAGGACAATGGGCAAAGAGCAGACTGCAGTAAAAGTGGAGAGAAAGTACTTCTTGATGATTTATTTAACCACTATACATCTCTTCTTTTCCTGTCGCGTTCTCTCTTGATTGCTTTTTCTCTCCCAATCTGGATAATGCTCACTTTTAAAAACCTTATTTACAGCATCCATTGATTTTGCCTTCAAGAATTGGCAAGCTCTGGCTCGTTTTCCAGTCCATATGGATGGCAGGGCTGCTGCAGTAAGGTGTTCAGTTTGAAGGGTCTTCTGTTACACACAAATCAGTCTAGACAGGCTCCTAGCAGCCTTCAGTATTTGTTCTAGAAAAGATGTATTCAGTAAACCATTCAGTGTGAACAAAGCCCGTGCACTGAGGATGCTGTTAATCTAGCTTAATGAGACTGGAGACGGCTGGTTTACTTTATACGGTTGACCTCTCCATTGACGATAAGGTAATCAGAAAAGGATCAACAAGCCTACTACAAATTATCTCTTGGAATAATTTAACCTGTTAAATTCATTTTTCTAAGAAATGAACTATGAAATGCTACAGGACGATGACTGTAGTTTAGGAAATTATAGAATAAATGCACACACGTTTCTTACAGTCTGTGGTTCATGATCCAGTAGCAGGTATTTCTTTTTTTTTTATTAGTCTCAGCAAGTAATGAACATCTCTACAAAGTAGTTTACCTACAAACACTGTTTTGAAGTTGTTATGGCTTCTCAAAATCTTTCCTTTCTCCAGGTAGTTGTGTGGCTGTACCACCTGTGTCTCTCTCATACCCATATCTTTTCCATCATTGTCTTTATACTTATTGTTTCTGATACTTTTTCAATATTTCCTCTTTCTTGTCAGAAACTACATGTCTTCAAAAAGACTCTCCAGGCCTTAATCTACCCAATATCATCCACAACACCCCATAACTTTGAAGTCTGGACGGCAACTGCACCTACCTACTGCCATGAGTGCGAGGGGCTGCTGTGGGGCATTGCCCGCCAGGGCATGCGCTGCTCAGAGTGTGGCGTTAAATGCCATGAGAAGTGCCAGGACCTCCTCAACGCAGATTGTTTACAAAGTAAGGAAGCAGATTAAGAGCATGGATGTATGTGAGTTATTGCTAAAATTAAGCATAAAAACATATGTCTTGTCTGGAAATCTTTGTTAACTGCCCACAATCGTAGTATGGTACCTTGTCTGTAATATTTATGTTGTAGTCTTTTTTTCTTTTCCCCAGATTTCTACAAAAACCAACATCACGTTTTAGTATATGTTGTGTGAATACATGTGAATGCTGTTATGGGTAATTAATGTAACACACGTCTCCTCAGTTTAACTCTACACAGTTATTAATTCAAGCTACATTGTACATTTACGCAGTCACTGGCAGTTGTTACAGTCTCCAATCAGATTTGTCAGTCAGGCACAGTTGTTGCAGTGTTGAGTAATAGGAATAGGAACCTCACGGCAATCCTTACACACTCTAAGTGGATTATCTACAGCCTGGCTCTTATCAAACTCAGTGTTTTATCGGTTTTATACTTTAAAAGTGTATAGTTCAAACTGCAATTCATTCATTCTTTTTCACATTTTAATCTG
The DNA here is from genome assembly GCA_900302695.1 of Helostoma temminkii. Taxonomy (NCBI): domain Eukaryota; kingdom Metazoa; phylum Chordata; class Actinopteri; order Anabantiformes; family Helostomatidae; genus Helostoma; species Helostoma temminkii. Next base: position 60,000 of record OMLM01006402.1, on the reverse strand, counting down.
CACTCATGTAAGATCAACATGATACTGTGATCTGATAAAGACCATTAAATTGTTCCTTTTTTGGTTGTACACTCCAGCATTACCATGAATTTTTTTCTTCGTGATTGGGAAAAGGGAAGCAATACACATGATGCATGTCTTAGCAGTGGGATCCATACCTTGTTTTTAATTCAGTCCCTGAGTATTAAATGTACAAACTACCCTGTCTAAACACTATATAATCCTTTGCTTATTCAGGGGCTGTGGAGAAAAGCTCCAAGCACGGGGCAGAGGACAAGACCCAGAATATCATCATGGCTATGAAGGAGCGCATGAAGATAAGGGAGAAGAACCGACCTGAAGTGTTTGAGTTGATCCAGGAGATGTTCCACGTCTCCAAAGAGGACTTCACCAGCCATCTGAAGACAGCCAAGCAGGCTGTGCTTGATGGGACCTCCAAATGGTCAGCCAAAATTAGCATCACAGGTTAGTTTGGTCCCTCTAGAATTTTAATTATGAATCCTGTTACAGTATTGTCTGCCATTATGATGTCATTTTAATCACATCAGCTGAAATATGATTAGCAATGTCCTGATGCAAGTGACCCATGATCTGTCAACCATGACCTTAATACTTTATTTAGTTCATTGTTTTGCAAATCAGTTTTATCCCACATGACAAATGGTGTTATTCTCCCTGGTATTTACCTGTCATTAACCTCAGTATCACAGGTCACTGAACCTGTGATACTGAGGCACAAGCTGCAATGAGAGTGACGCCATGAAAGTTACTATAGCATTGTTACTTTGTTGCTGACTATGAAATCAGGGCCCAGATCAGCTATTGATTCTACTTGAGTCACGTAACTAGACAATGACTTTAAGAAAGGCATTTTAAACAGGAGCTCAGCCTGTGACATGTAATGTATCAGGTTGAAACAGTTATGGCTGCCAAATGTTAAATGGTGGCGCAGTAAATACAAGCTATCTGAGAGGCTGCCATGAAGAGGGCATACTGACTCGTTATTATAGCTGAAGAGTAAGTGCTGCAGCTGAGATCTTTATGTCTTTTTTCAGCTCACTAGCATGCTAATACAGCATGTTATGTAGATATGCTGAAAGAACTTTTCGATGCAGCTCAAGCTCTCTCTGAATGCCAATCAAAATGTCATGTCCCTGAGTTTGAGAGTAGAGCTCTTCACAGCATGGTCTAAAGAAATGATAATGTTTTCATTACGCATATGTTTCGCTATTTTTGTAGGTGTTTTTTCGGGTTAAGCTGTGCATAAGCTGAAGCAAAATTAAAGGGAATCATTATTCTTTTTTTTCGTAATTAGTTTTGTCTTTTTTTGACAGCCATTTTAGTGCAAAAGAATAAAACTCTACCCACGATTCTTATTTAAGCCTAATTTGGGTGTTTTTCTTTTTGATTGCATAACATTCTCAATCCCTTTTTTATTTTTGTTTACTGCCACAGAACCTAATTTCTGTTTGCTAGAGTTGTTTCATTTTATTTGTTTCATTATATGTGTAGTTAATCGACTACAGAAATAAAGTCAGAAAGTTGTATCTGTTACCTCAACTCTGGACTACAGTCCTTCTCTCTTGTAACTGTGCCAGGTCTAGCTCATTTATTGCCCACCTTGCATTTCTTGCAGTGTCAATGCACCAGAAAGAATAGAAACAGGGAGAAAGGGAGGCAAATAGTTAGACAGGAGAGAAGGATTGGACAGGAGATGAAAAACGCAGCAAGAGAGGAAGAGTCGCTGGAAAGACTCGGGGTTGCCACAGTAAATTTCACAGGGGTGTATTGAGCATCCCATTTTAGAATGTATTTATTGAGTTGTTATTTCCTCATCACTCTTTAGATAAACATTGTCTGGCATTGACTCTGCAGTACTCTGACCACATTGTGTATCTGGTGAACACCCACACTGCAAGGTCTTCCAGTAAATATGAACACTATAATTAGCTATTGTATGGAAATCACATATTCTGCTACTGTGCTCTGCACCAATTATCTCATTATCAAATGCACAATAAGGAAAGTTTTTAGTTTGAGAAATGTAATTGAGCTCTGTTATCCGGAAGCAGTGCACAAATACAAGCAAAACAGCCATGGGCAGCATTTTTAAAATATTTTTTGTGACTACACAACAGCATGAGATAGGAGCAATAAGGTATAGCACAGCATACAGAGTGTGGAAGAGAGGTTGACTTTTCTCCACAAATGACTGATAAATTCAGCAAGTGCTTCACCTTGACAGCATTTTTAGACATAGATGGGAACATGAGCAAACAAGCTCTTTCATAAAAGTGTGTTTAACAACATTCATTCAAATTTTGCTGGACTCTGTTTGGTGCAAGTTGAAAAGTAGGAAGAAATCACATTAACCACTTTTTCATATAAATCAGTTAAGGCCATTTTGTGTCTATCTGCCTGTTTGTTTGTGGCTTATAGACTCCACAATGGAACAATCCCCACAGCTGAAAATTGGCACACTTATATCAGAATTTAGCTACAAATTCCTCTTAGCTTTCCATTAACATTAAAACATTTGAAAAACAAAAGTTGTAGAGAACCTCGAACTATGTGGAAACTCAGAATGGAGCTCCAACCTCATATTGGCCTCATCCTGCTGAAAGTACTTCCTCCTATGCATTTTCATAAATAAATGCAGCCTGAATTTAGCTCCAAACTCCTGTTGGTCTCTTTCAGTCTAAAGCAGGAATTTAATATGCCTCTAAAATTCTTAAAATGCTAAGGATACTTTTGTTTAAAATTGTTACTGAAGTATGTAGGATCCCATCACTTATAGTAAAGTGAGGGGCCTAGCAACCAAGTTAGTCTCTCAGCCTCTTAATATGGCAACAGGCTTGTCATTATTTAAGGAACTACATAAGCCAAAGAGTTGCAATGTTTAGTATTTTAAAGAATTCTTATGAGTTATTATACAACAAATCCAAAATAAACAAAGTTCTTAAATTAATATACGTCATCTCCAACAGCTGCTGGATTATCAGAGCAAGTTGTTGCTCTTGCAAATAATTAGATTATTTTAATTTCTGGTCCTTCTTCTCCTCCACATATTTGTGGGGGTAGTGCTCATGTATGGTTTTGAATTACATTAAACATAAATGTTAATGTTAGTGTTTAGTAGAATACACAAGGTTAGTTAACATTACGTGCTGGTGTCTCAGCAAAATGATTAAATAGTTTATTGAGGTGTCCACTAACAGTATGTGCTGAGGCATGGAGGGTATTTCTACATTGACACTCCGCAGCGCATATCAGTGTTTATTTATTATTATGATTTATTACCTCTTGCAGAGCTTTCACCCTCACTGTCCGGCAGCAGCTTTGAGTCTATATTAATTATGCGACAGGTCAAGTCTTGTATTAACAGGTAAAATAAAGCGCATGATGGATTTACAATAGACGTAATTGCTGATAACAGGTAAAAAAAAATCATGTACTATTACATCCAGACCAATCCTGTTGCCATGTACAGAGATATAAATAATGAAAGCTGTGCTATTCATGTGTAAAATTACACTCCTCCTCTCAAATCAGAGTCTGTAGATGAAACACATGTATTATATCTGCTGTGATAAATACAGGTGTTTCTTCACAGCACAGTAGACCTTAGTCTAAATAGCAAATGGAGAGAGTAAACATAATTCAATAATGAAAGGTGTTTTTAACTGAAGGTCTGTGTGCCAACTCCAAGTAAAGCCAAGAACATTGCTTTTTGTCTTTGAGGTTGTTTAAGCAGATTTTAAACAGAATTTCATGCCAAAATAAGCACCGTGATTTAACTGCATAAGCCACGCGTCTCCTCCCACATGAGCACAAGGTGCAGATGCAAAAGAGTTGACTCACCCTTAGAGGATTGTGCATGAAACTGCATTTTCATTTGCGTTTGCACTGTCTTTGAGTTTGCAAGTATTGAGTTTGGATGATGGAGCAAGCCCTTTACTGTATCATGTTATCACCTTTATCAATGTGCTGCTATCTCAAACCGCTTCTTTACTATAAGAGGCATTTGATTTTAGTACTCTTGGAGCAAGCAGGTCATGGCTCTCAAAACCTCTATATCCTGGCCACCAAGACCTGTCAGCATTGAGCTGAGGGATATATGTGTACCCTGAATTATTTAGGCTGTCACTTATGCATATTTAATGCCTCAGTGTCCTTTTTCCCTTTTATGGCGCTGTGAAATACTACTGTCTCTCCATGCACCTTCCACTCTGTGTTTCAAAGTAAAGCTGTGAATCACTGATTTTTGAAGTGAAGTCTTGCCTTAGTGTAGATGTGCTGTAGCAGTAGGCACACGCAAGGGGGTGGAATCCACCTTTAACCTGAATGCAGGAATAGAAAATCATATACTGAACATACTGAACATATATAAAAAAGATAAATAATAGCTGTTGATAACAAACCAGAAAGCAGTTTTGTTGCCTTAACTGTTGGCAACTGCACAAACTTGGTGGAGGCAGTGACAAGACATTGAATCTGAAGTTGGAATAAAAGCATAAAATAAACAAAATTCAGGCAACTGACTGGGAGGCACTAGAATAAAATGGTGGATTTGTGATTTGGATTGATAGACTTCACATCAACCACAAGGCCAGGGCTTACTCTTTTTAAAACTCAAATTAATATACCCACAAAAATTGAGTTATTAATAATAAAATATTGTTTTGGAGTAACATTCCAGCTATGAAACTAAATCTTCTTATAATTAAGACTGACAGATGTGTTGCCTGTGATACTTACATGAATCCTCAGTCTTCTCCAACTCTGTTTTGTCTCCAGTCATGTGTGCTCAGGGGTTACAGGCCAAGGACAAAACCGGCTCCAGTGACCCTTACGTCACCGTCCAGGTGGGCAAAACCAAACGCAGGACGAAAACCATCTTTGGCAACCTCAACCCAGTCTGGGATGAGAAGTTCTACTTGTGAGTACTTGTGAATACCTATCCAAGATTAAAAATCACCTTTTCAAGGGACACACAAAGCATTATTAAATAGATACAGACAATTCTGATTCTTGTTTTATTATAGACTGCACTGTGGAGATTTCTGAGATGTAGCCTCTGCTAAAAATAACTTAACAATAGTATTCCTCAGTTAGAGAACACAGGTCTCAACCTTGTTGCTTTAACAACAACCAAAAAATCCTTTCCTTCTATAGAAGGACATGACTTGTCATTCTGTACTTCCTTATTGTGCTGACCAGGCTTCTGCCACTTTGTTTTTTAGCACAGGTTCTTCTCCTCGGTCAGTATACATATGCAATACCCACAGGAATTTCAGCACCTCTTTGCCTCTGCTTGCATTTTTTGTTTTGTTTTTTTTTCCCACACAGCAAAAAATAAAACTGTGGGAAAGTTATGAATCAGTTGGTAGGTTGACACAAACAGGAAGTAGATTATAGTGAGTTATTATAAATGAGTTTTAAGGGAACTACTGGTATCTTTACCACAAAATTGTTTTGAATTTTTTAATTGGACTTGGAAAATTTGAGTCTTTGAGAGTGCTGAATATGGTTCCTATGCTTAGCCAAAACAGCTGTATCTTTGTTTAGTACAAGAGTTAAAAAAATATAGCACCAGGCTTAAGAAGAACAATTGTCTCTTAACTGTATAGACATATAGTTAGATCCATGTTGAGCCACAACCCACTGGGCATCAGCAGAACCTTTGCATTATTTATTTAGTTTTGGTTCTTTCTTCTTTATTTTTAACTGTAATTGTGACTGCAAGTCTGTAAATGCAGCGCTAGTGAGCAATTGTTGAAGGGTCAAAAAGAGTTTGTCATGTTGAATTGAGCCAAAGAGAGCAGCTAATAGCATTTTTGATTTCTACAAGAACTAGATTTAGAAGCATCATTTCCCTGGAGGTTTCTTTGAGAACTTCTATTGTATATGCATGAAAGAATGAATGTATTTTTTCATGTCAAAGTAATTTTTAGATCATTATTAGAGTTTTATATTATATACACAGTTGTTATGTTCCTTTCTCTTGAGTTTATGCTTTAAGTGGGTGTGCACATTTTTTCAGTGTGTGTCCTCAGCAAGTTACAGACAAGGCTCCACACCTGTAATGAGACTCCAGCAGTGGCTGTAATAAAACTGTTTCCCATTATTACAGGGATGTAGATTAATAGTGTGATCCATTACTGTGTGCTTGGCAGAGAGCAAAGTCCCAGACTAGTTCAGCAGCATCAGCCAGTACTTACTCTGAAAAAGATTACTTTTATGAAGTACTGCAGAAAGTACTCTTTTTGTCACACTTAAAATGTCATTAGAACAAAATGTAATCTGTTGGGTTTAATTCCAGAGCTCCACTGATGCAAGGACGATCAAAGCATGAATATAAAACTTTGACAAATAAATATTCTTTGTTATACATGGTACGCTGTCATTCTTGTGAAACATTTAGCTCTTCTCTGAAAACCTTCACGTGCACTGGGTCAGAGTAACATTATAAAAATGCACAATAAAAAGTCACAAACTGTCTTGGGATAATTTTCTGCCAGAGCTCTTCTCTGCATTTACAGTATATTCTTTACATGTATAGTCAGTCTTACCCATGGCTGCACACAAATGTAACAAATCACACAGAGAAGCATCTGGAAATATGAGTTTGTCTGAACGTATTTATGCTTGAATTGACTTTTGTTCCGCTTCAGCGAATGCCACGACCTGACGAGATGTCACCGAACGTGATGTTGTTGTTCATGTTGTAGTGATTGTTTTGACCTGGTACAATCATCTTCTAACTTACAGCGAATGTCACAATGCCACTGACCGCATCAAGGTGCGCGTGTGGGATGAGGACGATGACATCAAATCACGGGTGAAGCAGCACTTCAAGAGAGAGTCGGATGATTTCCTGGGCCAGACCATCATCGAGGTTCGCACTCTCAGTGGAGAGATGGACGTTTGGTACAATCTAGGTGTGTTATTTATTTTAACTCAATGTTGTTTTTTTACCAGATGAGTTAGAGACCAATTTAAACTAATGGCATTTAGTCAAATAAGACGAGGACTTACATCAAAGAAATATACTGAAATGAGACACCTTGGCATGTGACATTATAATCAGGGCTTATAATTCTTTTTTTTATAGTAAATACTAATGCTTGGACTATTTTTCCATTTACCACATTTTTCTAAACATAAGCAGCCACCCAAGAATTTTGCTAAAGTAGAAGCAGTCGCAACATTGGCAATATTATAATTTACAGCTTGTGATTAAGAGGCACTGCATTACTTTACACATCAAGATCAGTTTATCTATATATTTTAGTCTCTGATCATTTAGCCTGTGAAAACATTTGTGTATGTCTTTCTTGACTGTGAAGGACCTTTGTTAAGAAAATAACCCCTAGAAAGAACTATGAGGTAGTGATGAGTTATTTCAGCTTAAGATTGAATACTTTTATGGTTGCAGTTGGTTTCACGATGTACCAAGTTATGAAAGCTGGTGGATACAATTTACATTTGGTTATTACCAGTATAGAATAAAATAGAAACCAAATGGAGAAAGTAACCTCCAACAGTGGAGGAAATGGAAAAGAAGCTAGGCTGATATAATCAGTCCCCTGCAATAGAAAAAGAAATAAAAAAACAGCATAGTGGGACTTTGAAGATCCCCAAAACAAATGTGTTTATCCCTTAGGATGGTTATCTAGTTTGCAACAAATGTGGACTTAAGGTAGCTGCGAAAGAAGGAAACACATCAAACATAAAAATAATCAATCCTTTAATATACAGTGGTTCAAAATAGGGATGGATGATATAGCCTCAAAATCATATAACATTTTAAGAAAATGTACAATTATTATAAAAAAAATTTAATTACTAAACAATGATGTTCAGTTGATAATTATCAGTACTTCAGTAAATCAGTATTAAGTAATAATCAGCCAAGTTTAGTAATTAATAGTTATCAATGACTGAAACGTTCTATTATTAGTGCCAACAAATATTCTCCATTCTTCTTTTCCAGCGAGCTACTGTCATTGGCTGCCTTTACATGCAGTTTAATAACCAGATTACTCAGAGAGAACAGCATTCTCCACTAGTCTAGGAACAGAGTTTACATGCATTTAGGAAACGCGTATACTGCACATACATGTTCGTGTGCAGAGCACAGCGTAAACTGTCTGAATAAAATAAATTTGCGGTGGACAGTAACTTTTGTTGATTTATATAAGGCACTTTTGTGTTAGTTTCATTGTCAGTCTGTCCTTAGGTGACAAAAGATGCTTTGAAGCATGCATAAAGTTATGGGATGTATAAGTTCCAGCATTTTTGAAAATAGTCCCATAAGGACCTGTTGCTGACCAATTAGGTTCAGTGCCAAAACATATATGCAAAACATAAATAAAAATAATAACATGTGCGAAAACTATTATGTGAACTGCTGAGCATAGATTATTTACTTAAATTACCGTTTTGTCCTCCCTCTACAAGGTGACCATTAACCAGATATAACTATAAATGCTTGTTCATATAAAGTGTTATCCAGCTGAGATAATGATTACGGTCCAAGTACCAAGTAACCACAGAGACCTGTGGTTCAGGTTAGGTACTAAAGTGTTTCTGATACATCATTACTTTCACCATGCATGCATTTGGTTGAATAGCACCTTAATGGGAGCTCCCACTCCTGTCAAAGTATTATGACTAGTGGTGCTGCCATTGTTTGCCTCTCTAGCTAAAAGGAAGCAATTTGTGGTGATAGTGACCCCTGTCCACTGCTGCTGCTCTGTGTGTTTTTAAATGCTTACTATGAATGTTTAAACAGGCATTTGCTGTTGCGGGTGTTCACCCCTCCAGCTGCTTTTCTCTCTAAGCCTCTTTAGCTCCTCTTCAGTCTGAGATCCATTGCTTTGTCACATTATTATTTTTCACTTGTCTGTCTCTTGACCAGCAGACCTTAGAGGAAAATTTCACTCATTTCACACAGAAGAGATGAATTGCATATTAGACCACATGGGGGACATTTGTAGTCTGTAATGCGTATGCCTGCCTTAGTAATTCATTTTCACTTCATTTGCAGTTATGACTAATCCAACTATGTTGTGTTTTGCAGATAAGAGGACAGACAAATCTGCTGTATCTGGTGCCATTAAACTGAAGATCAGCGTGGAGATGAAAGGGGAGGAGAATGTGGTCCCTCCTCACGGACAGTACACCTGTTTACATGAGGTAGTCATTGTAATGTGATTCAATATTAAGTAAAATGACTTCTCATTCAACTCCAGTCTTAAAGTTGGGGGAACTAAGCATTAGATACAACACTCCACAGCTGTAATGAGGGTCTTACATTGCACAAAAATGGGCACTTTTATTACTTATTGTGAAACGTTTTGTGAAACATCACCGTAACCTTTTTTCTCATGTTATTCGCAGAATCTCTTCCACTACCTGACTGAGGTGAAGAGCAATGGAGTGGTAAAGATCCCTAAGGTGAAAGGGGACGAGGCATGGAAGGTCTACTTTGACGACGTGTGCCAGGAGATAGTGGATGAGTTCGCCATGAGATATGGAGTGGAGTCCATCTATCAGGCTATGACGTTAGTACCACCCTGATCCATGGCCTTTTACTTCACCAGTCTGTCATTGTCTCATTCGACAGAGTGGAGGACAGAAAGAGATGAGAGAGAAGAGGAGTTGTAAAGATGTCTTCTCAGCAGAATCAGAGCTTGGGAGACTATAGAGCTCATAAGTTTGATTTATTCACTGGTAGAAAAAACTCTAACCTGCCTTAGTTACACTGATCACGAACACACAAACAGTCTTGTTTTCCTCTCTCTGTCTTTGTGATTCTCCATGACCTTGTCCATTCATACATGTCTCTCTATGTTTCCCTGATCCTCATACACATCAGCACATAAATTAAAATCATTAATTACTGATTAAGGTCATGTTACAGCGTGCAGTGTTGATGTATTTTCTACCACTGCCGAAGTTTACATAATTCTTTATCATGGAAAATACACATAGTAATGACATGATGCCATGAGTGAACTATCTTTAGGTACAGTCAGTCCTTACTTTTGAATTAACTCACATAACTAAACTCTGTGTCTAATCCACGGCAGTACTGCACAGCAGAAAGCCATGTGACCATACACATGCTCCACCACCTTAAACCCCTGGTCTCTCTCTCTTGAAAATGAGCACTATGCACAAACAGAAAATCGCTTGTCACAATTACAACACTTTTGTGGTTATAGAATTTAATGGGCTGAAATCACAATTGTGGTTAAATTAATTGTGCAGCACTATTTTTGAAAATTAATTAATTTTTTTTAATTGCTGGTATTTAGAAGTCAGTAGAGACTTCATCCATCTGCTATGGCCTGAGCATCTGTTGTGGTCACGCCCTTCTCTTATGGTGGTCTATCACCAGTTGCATCAGCTTTTTAAGCTATATTTACTGGTGTGCATCTTGGTATGTTATATTTTTTCTTGCAGGCATTGGCATTTTTTATATGGGGATATTTTCCATCTGTCAAAAATATTTGACAGATGGAAAAAAAGATATATTACATAATGTTTTGTAAATGTATTATGCCTGTTTACGCTGCCTTTACAGCATTGTTTATTCAATGCCAGCTGCTTTCATGTTTTGTAATCCTCTCAGCAAGATGCCTGAGATCCAGAAATCCGCTTTCATTGCCAAAGGCTTTGTGTATGAATACTGGTGCTTTCCCATATTCATGGAACTTTGACATTGAGTTTGTTTAGCCAACCTAAGATAGCTCTGTTTCAAGACAGCCATTTTAAAACTGCCACTCACTTTGGATAATGCACTTAATCAAACCAATATTACATTCATGAGTTCACTTTGCAGTTATGCAATTCATGTCCAAATGCAAACCGTCTTCGGTTACTATTTGTAACAGGTTTCATAAACAGATGTACATAGAAGCTTATATAAGTTATACCACTGATCCTGAATAGATTATTTGCTTATGACTTTTATTTTATGTCATTAATTCACTAAGTAATATGAGTTAGTGACTACATCAGAGCTATAACCAAACTGTAAGCTCTCTTCCCTCTACAGAACTTACTTGTTGGACACTCCCAGTAACTGATAGTGTAATTTACTAGTAAATCAGATGCTAATTACACACAGATTGTGTTGGCAAATTGGATGAAAGACCTAGCTCACACTTGTGCTTTCATGTTCACAAATCTGGCTATATGCATTCCAGAGAAAGAAACACAGATACATTGTTTTCCTTTTATGGTCTTAAAAGCTAGTAAGATAAAGTGCAACAGGTTTAAAATGTTGGTCTTAGGGTAACTAGTTAATTTGATTTCCCCACTGACTACTTTTCTGATTCCACTGGTCAAGATTTAGCCTCATGCTGTTTATCTTAGGAAGCTCTTCTATTACTACTGGCAATGTTGAACATACTTTTCTATTAAGCCTGTTTCAAGGGGCGTTTAAGATGTGGCATCAATGTTGATGACACGTTTGATGTTCTCATGCTACAGATGGATGAGGAGTAGGTGAGGAGTGGACAAAGTACTGCGACATATGAGAGATTAGTTAGTTAAGTGCAGACAAATGAAGCAGTAAGTGGGCTTATTAGTTTTCTTAGGTGGAGTTAATGCTTGGGACTTGACCCTTTTTAAAACTTGGCATTTTTCAGGACTTTTTAAGCTTCATCAAGATTTTATAAAAGGCCTTAGTTTTATGTTGTCTTTATCATAGAACCTTGACTCTTAGTCATTGATGATGTGATGGTTGCATAAATCAAAGCAGCTGGGAAGCCACAGTCTAGTACCAAAACACCCCTTCTTTGTGTTCTTTTTTTCCATCTCATGCCATCACCACTCCCTCTACCCCTCACCTTCCACACACTCAATTTCATCCGCTGGTAAAGACGAAGGAAGGGTAACATTAGAGGAAGCAACATCTCCCTCTAGTAAATTGACTCAGGAGATTTAGCTCTAAAAGCACCACAGGAATTTGGCTGACAACATCATCACTCTCTTTGCTTCCCTAACCCCAAGTGCACCTGGATAATTTAGGGACTGAAAGCAGTAGCGATAGTAATTAAATAGGCCTCCTGACAAAACATATTTATGTTTTTATTTGTGTGCGTGTGTGTGTGTGCATATGGCCTGTGCTCAGGAGGGCGAGTAAATCTGTAATAATAGTGCCACATAAATTGGTATCTATTCTATGAGGCAATGACTCACTGACCAACATGCTCTTAGTGTCAAAATCTCCAAGTTCACAATAACTGTGATTATGTGTTACGTGACATACAAAATATTTATGGAAAAATATTTATTAAACACTTAATAAAAAAGAAA
>OMLM01006402.1:6071-34783 GCA_900302695.1 Helostoma temminkii | reverse complement strand
CATTGGAAACCAGCTCATTTAATTATTTGTCAGTGTTGTGAATTTCACAATTAATGTACCAAGAAAATTTGACTTTGATATTGTTCGCCTTAATACTTCTACTACTACTTCTATAAAATGCACGTCAAGCTTATAGATAACATGCATCCAGCTTAAATTGCAAGTCCCAACACAGTCTTTAAGACAAGATTCTGTTCATGTGTAGCTCAGACTGCATCTCATGTTGCCTATACACAGGAAACCACTGCATTTTTATGTCTTGCTTTATAGCAAGCAAGATTGAAAATTCAAATTAGAAATTTATGAAGCTTTGATCAATATTATTCTTGAGCTGGAACCTCCCATGGAATTAGTAGTAATCCCTTTTCATGGCCGTGGCACACGAGATGATAGACTTAACTTTTGCAGCACCAAACCCAAATGATTAAAGTAGTGATCAGCTGTCACAGAATCAGCTGTAAGCCTGATCCTTTTCTTGTTTTTGTGAGATTAAATTCTGTTGCTTCTACGGCTGCAGAGTCTGCAAGGCATGCAACAGCATGGCATGCTGTGCATCACCAAATATTTAAAACAAGAGTCAACATCTTCAGACACAACTTGATTATTGTAGGAACTGATTAGATTCTAAAGATTGCATTGACTACAAATAGACCTGTGCTCCATTTCCATTTCTCCAGCTCTCCCTAGAACATTTCCTCTGTGTGCTGCGCTAAAGTCAATTTGCTCAGGGTTGTTAAATAATTGAACCTAAATTATTCAATAACCGATTTGAACATGTTTCATGTTTTAACATTTTTATGTTTTCTATCCATCAGAAATAGATTTAGTCAGAAATACTTACACATATGAGAAAATTTGTAGCGTCTTCTTCAGAGGTTATTTCCTCACAGTCCACAGTCTTAGATAATATTGCCAGGGTGTATAGGTTCATGGGTGTGTCTGTATAGAATCATATGTGTATTATGAGTTTGTTTGTTTGTGTACTCAGTTGGTTTTCTGTCTGTGTGTGGTTATGCTTGTTTTCTGTGGAACCTGTTCATGTCAGAGACTGACGGTTGACTCTAGATCAGTGTGGTCACACTCAGTGTGGGATGAACAGATGGTAGAGTCTGTGAGCTGTTTGAGATTCAACACCTTTCACCCCGCGACACCAGAGATTGTAGAAACACACACACGCACACACAAATTTCATAAACATTGTGAAGGGTGATCAGTTCTTTAAAATTGTAATTTTCTTATCATTTCCATGTTGTTTGAGACGCCCATTACTGGCACTCCTGGAGTAATCCTGCCAATGCCTTACTGACCGGCCACATTGTTAAGGACACAGCAGGAGAGCAACCTGACTATCTGTTTCCATTGCAGCTCAACAATTTCATGCTATTTTAATAAAGTGATGTTTCAGTAATACACCTTTTTCCATCGTGCAATAATCAGTCACGACACAGGATCTGATGCTCATTGGAGCCGCTTCTCGTCCCATTACTCCCTGCTAAAAAAACCAATCCTCTTTCAAATTAATGTTCAATATAAGCATGTTTTGTTTTATGGGCAAATCTCCTGCACTCAAAGTCATCTTTTAGTTCTGTTTGCTGCCGTAGGGAATGTTCAGTTTTTAACAAAACATTAGCAATAACAGTAAACACAGTAACTGATACACTGGATTACCTGTGAATTCCTCCTGTGCAGGAATGGCAGACTATGCCACTAACAATAACGGGTGCTATATTATGAATTGCTGAAAAAATGCTGACCATGAGGTCTGGATGATATGTGCTCAGATGGTGTCTGACAAAGATGCCTCATTTAAAGCTTTTCAATTGCTTAGTTTAATCATCCTCACACTGTGAACATCTGCCACAGCTGTAAGCTCATATTACTTACTTTTTATTCTGTGCATTCTAAATAAAAATATCAATATCAGAACTTAAAATGCTTTGATAAGTCTGTCGGTTGAGTTCAAGATCCATTTAACAAATTTTCCCTCAATTTTCGCCAAGTTTTTCTTGACATACTTTCTGCTTCCCCCTGATTCTGACAATTTCAGTTTCTTCTTCCACAGAGTCGTAAACAAGACATTCCCCGTGAGGAGCAGGGTCCATCCATAAAGAACCTGGACTTCTGGCCAAAACTCATCACTCTCATGGTTTCTGTAATAGATGAAGACCGGACCGCTTATACCCCAGTAATTAACCAGTATGTACTTCTTTATTAAGAAATCATTATTATTTATATCATTATACACCAATACCATTGTACAATTTTTATCAATTATCGTTATTAAATATATGTTCAAACTTCACTTGGTTGGTTGATATGCATCAGCAGGTAGATATTGCATGGATTGTTAAACATTTTTTAAAGGCATATAACTAATTTCAGATGGTCTTCTGAGAACCAGAACAAGCTTAAGACCATACACGCCCACCTTTGCTCCTGTCTTGTAGGAATATACACCTTCACTTCTTACTCCTGCTGCCCTGTTTCTGCAACTATGCATGCCTTCCTGTACAGTAGCTGGTTTCCTGAGCAAAGCTACCATTAGCTGTTAGCTCTCTATGCAAAAGAACGCTGCCTTTTGGGTCTTAGGCCAATTTCCAACTCTGTCTGGTATGTGGCTCCAGTGGGGCTTTCTGTGACTTGCTCCTATGTTCGTTTGAAATGAGAACTTACATTTAGGCCTACTCTTTTTTGATAGGTGTGTTTATAATCCTAAAGCATGAAATGGACTATAACAGCTAAGAGACAACACCCCTTTCCCATTTTCACATATTTTCTTAGAAAATGTGTGAAATATTAGTTATTGCAGCTTAAAAGATTCATATGCAACCAATGTGTCCTATATTTTTATTGTTGAAAGCTAGAAATAACCATACTGAAAACATAATAGATGCTAGATTTGTACTGGCTGCAGATGGTTGCATGAATTATGCTGAACCATTCATAACATTATTTGCACAGGTTTTGGTGAATATTTTGGAAATACTGTATAAATAGCTGATAAAAATCCAAATCGGATAAAAAGCCATTGCTTTGGCTGTAGTCAAATGTGCCTCAGTATTTTACGTTTTTTAATTTATTTTTATTTATTTGATGCATTTGAGTTTATTATCCATGTTTCAGGAAATACACATAGAATGCAATGAATAATAACCCAATATTAGATTATTTTAAGATTATTTTATTGATTATTTCATAGCAAATGTGAGATGCACATCTAAATTTAAAAAAAAAACCAAAACATCTTATACAGATTGTGGCGGTATGAATAAATGATGTGCATGGAGGCGATGAGGTAGCCAGAGATGCCAAAGTGAAAAATGTTTGTTTGTATGGTGAACCATAGTATGGATGAACAGGAGGGAAATGCAGTGTAGCTGGATTATATAACACATTTGTTTGCAGAAAAAGGCATAAAGGTCTAAGTGTGGAGATGCTGTTGGGAGAGGTGTGAGGTGTTTGTGTTTGCATCCTTCAGATGAATTTGTTAATTAAATAAATTACACAATCTCAGGAGTATGGAGCAGGGAATGAGAAACGAGATGAAGCATATTTTTCTCTCTTTACCTCACTCACACCTCCTTTCACACTCTCACCTCCCCCTTTTTCTTTTCTTTTTCCTCTTGCTGATTTACGATGGTTATTAAGACTGTTTATGCCCTGAGCTTTCTCTCCTACACTGTCTAATGATAGATTTGCAATATTCATGCCCATTTCCTCCACATTCCCTTGGTCAAGTTCCAGAGTGACAGCAACTCTGATGCTTTTTCACAGTAAGCCCAGGACTTGACTTGTTGCCTTTAAATAATGGGGGCTGCTGCCAGAGGTAAAATGTTACCATGTTGCTTGTGCTGGGAATATTTAAATGGGGATCAGGCCTTTATTTCATGACTGGAAATGGGGTGATGCCATTGATTTTAAAAGTGTTAAGGATAAGAAGCTTTAGAGATTATTTCCAGAAATAAAAAAACATATATCATTATTTATTTCATCTCGTAGATGTATGTAAAACATGCACAGTAGCTGCATGCCGGTAGCAGAAGACCACAGTGGTGAAGAATAATTGAGGAGGAAGAATAGCTTCTGCGAGCAGCTGATATGAAAGAAGAAGTGACTGTTTCTTTTTTTTTCTTTCAGTTGCCACAGAGAGCACAAATGTGCCTTTTAGTCTAAGTGTTTGCTCTATAAAATAATGAGCGAAAAGTGGGTTAGGGATGTAACATTGGTTTCTGCAAGAGTCTTGACTGAGAAGATGATTATCATTTCAACAGAGATGTTGAAAACAGGCTGGTCTCTGGCAAAAGTAAAATATTTTGAGATAAATTGACCTTTCTCCGGCCAGGGCTGCACTATCAATAAATGTCCTCCCATCACTGTCTGCAGATACGGATAATTAAACCATTGACATTCCACATTCAACCTTTGACTGAAAATCTATAGGCATTCAAAATAGCGCATTACTTGTCAAATAGGTTACCACCCATTCTCACTCTCCTTTGCTGTGTCAGTTCTCCTCTGTTTTTTCTCATCTTTAAGTCCTGCTCGTGTTTCTCCCATTCCACCCCAATTCAGCCAGGTTTGTAGATGTTGGGAGGTTATTAAATTATGAGATTCATCAACCATATCTTCTTGCACATCTGTTAAGTCATTTGTTAGACATTCAGGCTGGGCCAAGCCATCAGAGTGTCCAGTCAGGCGTGTCATTATATGGAAATGAGTCTGATTGGAACCCGTTTCAATTCCACCAGGTTTCCACAGGAGCTGAATGTGGGCAAGATCAGTGCTGAGATCATGTGGAGCCTCTTTGCCCTGGATATGAAGTATGCAATGGAAGGTCAGTATTGATGCTGCTCTGGCAATTATCTCTTGTTTGATGTCATCTGTACATGTTTGTGTGTAAAACAGATAATGACAGCTGAAGGTAACCTGATTGATAAGTAGTAGGTAAAACTTCACTGTAAATTGTTACCATTTAATATCGCTACTTGGCTGTTGGTTGATTAGCAAATAGCTCTAATTTGATGCTCTGTCATATGTAACCATATAGGAACACCTGAGAAGTGTTGCTGTGTTACACCTCTGTGCTATTTATTAGCTGGTGTGACAGCGCTGTTTACTGGCTGTGGTCAGCGCTACTGCCTGTCTAGATTACACTTTCCTGATTTCACTCTATTGATCACTACAGAGAAACTGAAACTTCTTTTAATTAAGATAAACAATTGATCAGTGGCTCAAGAAAAAAAACAGAAGGGTTGCTTAGTGCCTGTTTGTGTGTGTGTGTGTGTGTGTGTGTGTGTGTGTGTGTGTGTGTGTGTGTGTGAAAAATGTTATTCAGTACCAAAAAATCTAATTTCTGCACTGTGTGGACATTTTGTTGGCTCTAACAAACTCACAAAGAGAGTGCATAAATTCAAAAAGTGTCACCGCTGCAGTATCACCAGCATGGGTCTGTGTGTCTATTCCTGTGTTTTAACTCTCAAGCTGCTTTCTCTTGACTTTACCTGGGTGACCTGCATGTAAGAACGCAAATGTGCGAGTCAGAAGGTCTGGAGATATCCTGAACTTTATCCTGCTACATAGATACATAGTAATATAGATTTTGTCAACCTGTTTACTTCAGTCTCCACACCATCTTTCTCTAGCTCGTCTACCAAAAGGCAACAAAAGCCTCCAGGAGGTTACAGAACTAGCTGATTTTAGGTCAGAGGCTTCTGGATCAAACCCCACAGGATATAAGCATATATGGTGAGAAGGCTAAATGCAAAAGGGAGTTAATCGGGTTGCAAATGAGCGTCAAAATGACATCTGTGTGTGCGTTTGTGTGTTTGTGCTTAAACACCCAGCAGGGTAGACCCTTGGGCTATGACTTCATATGAATATTTATTCTGAAGACGTTCTGGGCTAAGATCTCCAAAACAGTGTCTTTAAACAGCGGTTAGGCTTTTAGAGCTTTATTTCCCAGAAATCATGCAATTTAGCATTAGTACTCAGCACAACATGCTCAAGTTTTTCCTTGTCTGATCACTTCATGTCAAAGTCAGACTTTTTCTGAACACTCGTTTGCAGTAACACATTTTGCTTGAGTGGATGAGGTTACTGTTCCCAATACCATTAGAGCAAATGCATTGCACAGTATTAGGGATTATGTGGCGGTCTGCTGTTGCCCTACTACAGTATACAATTTAGGTGGATACAGCAGCATTTTTTCATATATATCTTGCCTGGTTCAAGTTGAACCTTTGAACCACATTTATGTAATGAGGACAGAGGAGGTGGAGAGGGAGCAGTAAGAGCCGACTGAGGTCAATGACTGTAAATGTTCTTTAGACTGCGTGTAAGAGAAAAGGCAAAGATGCACCAAAAGAGCTTATTGGTGATTTAGCCACAGCTACACATACCACTTGCTAAGCCGTCTTGAGTTGCTATGGCAACCATGGGCCAAGTGAAGACTGCAAATAGCAGTGTTTTTATATGCCTGTATATATGAAGCATATCAAGTCTGTACATGCAATGTGATTGTAAATGAGATCTGCTCTTTGCCAGAAAAGTACAGAGAATATGTTTTGAGGATTATGCATATAAATATGCATATAAATGCACATGGTGTATTTCCATGGGTACATGTGTGCACATGCCTGTGGTGAGGTAATGAAAAGCTATAAAGCAGCTAGATATAAGATTGTATTTTTTTCACTATATATGCAGTGCCGTCTGAAATTGTGTCAAGAAGATCACAGTTCTTTACTGTATGTTTGTGTTGTAGAACAAAATCCAAACCTAGTGACATGAAGAGAGTGCCAACAAAAGTGTCATGTCGTAAAAAAAAAGCACACTGAAAGCTGAGCGTTAGCCACAAGTATTTGTTATGAATGTTAATACAGTATCACCGCTCCAAAACATTAAAACATGGAACTTTGTACTGAGCAGCTTATTTTAAAAAGCAGACCTAAAAATCATGTTGGTCATTTTCCAACTGTTGAAGGGTTGGGGTAAAAATGTGTCATCAGCATCACGCTACACGTCAGGTAGAGACAAAATTAATATAAATTGTGTGATTTGTAATTTTAAAAATGAACAAAGGTTTTATTGGAACATCTCGTAAAGTCGGACTCACAGAACAGCAGAGAGTGGCGCAGAGATATTCTCTTCTAGTTAAACCAGTGAGAAAATTTCAACAGTTTCTGCTTGATTAATATATTTTACAGTATTCCTATATATTTTCATTTTAATTTATGCCAGAAGGACTATTCATTGTGCGGCAAAGTGTTGCAGACAATCGAAGAGCATGAGCAGGGAGAGGGAGGGCTGGGCGGATCAGCGTGTATTGACGGTGACTCTCAGGCTAGCTTAAGTTGGATATTGTAGCTTTAAGTAAATCAATAAATATACTGTATAGAGGCATAGAAAGCTGTTGTGGTTCTGTGTTTCTACATTTGCATATGTTAGTCAATGCAGCTGACCATGCACCTAGGATGTTACTGACTGCTGTCACAGCAGGTTTGGACAGTGTTTGTGGCTTTGTGTGTATGTGTGTGTTGCTTGAGTGTGTCTGTGTTACAAAAGGAGACAAGAATCATGGATGCACTCAGTCACATATACAGTACCATCTTCCAGGCTCCTTGAGCCTGAACTCTCCTCTGGCCTCATCCTGTCAGTACATCACTACATGCCCACAGCGACATGTGCCAGGAGGAGACTTGACTGTCATGTTCCTTAAAGGAGCACTTTGTATGAATTATTGCTCATTTCATGTTGGTCCTAGAGTACTTGCTGTCAGAGTTCTGTAGGTTTGTTTTGTGAAGAAAGGCTATTAGTTAAAAAAGGAGAGTCTACAGCTCATAAATCACATAGTGGCATGATGCAAACTCGCATGTCGTAAATTACATAATGTATTTCGATGTATAGATTGTAAAATCACATAAAAACATATATTACCACTTCATAGTCAACCTCATATTGCATACTCAATATATCAAGTACATGAGAATGGCATGATTTGTGTTTAAGAACGTGTCCATGAAACATGTTAATTTAATTTCTGTAAATTGTCTCTCACATGCATATATATTACTGCACATTTGTACACTTCAGATACTCACATGTGTCAATATAAGTAGTTAAATGTTAAAGAAACTAGTATAACCACAAGGGATTTAATCTCTTAAATAGTGATCCACTGCCTTCTACAACTGTCAAATCTATATTTGTAACTTTTGTCACACTGTAATCACATGCAGTGATTATGCACATTCCTTCACATGTGCATGTCTGTCCTTTTACAAGTTAATGACTTGAATGAAGTGATAGTGGGGGGAACAAGTCCAGTTACTGCTTCTTTTTCTCATTCAGACAAATGGAAATAACTCAGATCTGCTTGACCTGTTTACATAAGAAGGCACACAGCACTGGCAGTGTGGGTGACAGAGACACCCTGAAGGAGGTTAGCCAGAATGTCCTGCTTTGTTGGTGTTTCTCAGTTTGTGTGTGTTCCTCATGTTTGTCTGCACACAGCACAAATGCAGCTGCATATCTGTGCAAGTGTTCAGCAATGCAATTAAAAAAGAATGAATGAGAAGAAGAATCTGTGTGTACGGTGTGTGTTTATATGCACACATGTGCGTGTGCATTGCTTAATGAAGTCTTTCATACATCCTCTGCTTCCTGCTCTTGGCCTTCGGTGCCAGTGCTGGTGCAGAAATGGATGCTGCTAATTTTAGCATCTCTGAATGTGTGAGAGAAAGAGAGCAACAGAGAGCAGTAGGTGGGAAAACACAATACAGAGAATAAAATAAGACAGAGAAGAAGAGACAGAGGATGTGACTTGGTGAATGACTATGACTGAAACTAAGTCACATTCACTCTTTATTTAATACATGAAACAGACAGTTACCATGTAGTTGTTTTATTTTAAATTCCAGTTTCACAAATAAAGCCATTACATTTATAATTCAACTACACTGTAAACCCGGATAAGTTGATACTACTTAAACCATTTAAGGCAAGTGATTGCCTCAAGAAGATTCCCACTGTCCAAAGAATCTACATCTTCAAGATTCTACATAGGGAGAAAAGACAAACAGACATTAAGTTCAATAATAACTTTAACAATAACTAACAAAGACTGCTCTTAAAGAAAATGTATCATTCCCAGGAATAACTGGAAGTCCCTTCAGGACAAGGCATCTACTGGCTGTTTGCCCAGTCCTGTGCAAAGAGGTGCAGCACACACTTATATGCAAAACAAATTTAAATAATAGAAAAAATATGTAAAAAAATAAGAAAAACATATTTTAAGAGGAAAGTTACACAAAACTTACATCAGTTGTTTTATTCATTAAATTATATAAGCTTTTGTATGCCAGAAAGTTCACTAAAAATGATTCAATTTCATTGTAAAACCTTATATGGAACAGCATAAGTTGGGAGCAGTAAACTACTGTAAAAACCTGCTGTTATATTCAAATGTTCCGTGTACACTGGAGTCAACCACACATTTTTAAAACTAGAAAAGTTTACAGTTTCTAATTTGTTTCTGCTACTGTATTTGAACATAGACAGACACTCACAAGTTCCAGAAAATGAACAGAGAGAAAATGTTGTCTTTACTGCAGTCAACTGTAGATTACAATAGTCCAAACTTGTGAAAAACACAAAAATACAACTGGAAATTTTTCAACTGCATGTCACTGCAGATAAGTCCCAGGCAAGAATCAGAAAAGATGCCTTATCACTGGGGGAGAAGCGATGCCAGCTCTAGACTTAAGATTACTTCTGTAATAAAGTTTTATAGTGCATACTCTATATTCACTATATACCTGTTCAATGGCTGTGATCTCTGGAGCTTGTCATTAAAGATCTAATGCTCCAGCAGCCCATTAACAGATCTCCAGCCTGTTGGAACAGCTTCACTCAACAGAATATTTTAATTGATTTCCCATTAATGTACCTGACCAGTAGGAGTGATTCTACAGAAAGACATTGTTTATGGGGCTGCAGCATTGCCTTATAGATTTTATCAAACCATTTTTCCAATGCAATTTTTCATAGTTTTTAGCATAGCACTACACGCTAACGCATAGCACAGTACAGATTTCTATATTAATAATGTTTATAAAGTAGTACGGTATGCAGTTGTCAAGTCAGTTTATTTCTAAGCTTATTTAAAGCAACAGAAGTTGACCAAAGTGATGCACAACATAAAAACCTAATAATATACAATACAAAATAAAAATACAATATTTTCAGTGGAAATATACTCCAAAGCTGACCTCAAAAAGTTTTTGAGCGAGGCTGGTACTCACTCATCTCTGCTTCACTAGCAAGTTCTGAAACGTTCTTCTTCAGTGTACCTTGATAATAATTGATACCTGATGGCTGTGCAGAGCACAGTGGAGTATGGAGAGGGAGGTGTGGGTGGAGCAGAGTGGATTGATTTGTCATGCCACTGAGTGAATAAAATCAGCTCAGTGGGAAGAACAAAATCCGGGCACTAAAACAACTGCTGGAACTGGAGGTCTTAAGTTCAAAATGGAATCCACCTCCAAAGGTGGTTGAGAATGACTGTAGAACTGTGGGGCTTCCAGATACAGACAAACTGGTTAACAGTGGTGGTGGATAATAAATAATGGAGGCAGAATCACATAGTGATACTGTAGATTTAGCAATGGCAAGTGATAGCAACATCCAGAAGAAGGGGGATGAGCACCAGAAATACCACGGGCTAAGCTAAGAGCTAGAGAAAGTGTGTTACACTTAGAGCTCCAGCAGATTCCAGGAATAACATCTGTGATCGCTGTCTATAAGAGCATAGTCCAGAACAGCTAAGCTACCGTGCAGGACCCTCAAGCTCCCAGGCATTTGGTATAGGACCTGAGCTTAAAGGGAAGACCGCCTGCGAGGGGCGAGTGAGGAATGTTTTTTATATCTATAATCTTCTATACAATCATATACTGTACATTCTTCTCAACCTTCTTATCATTTAATGGTACTCTATCAAGCTTAGCTGAAATTGAATGTATAGAGCCACATTAATTTTTTTAAGGAACCTGTAAAAACACCTAATTTAATCATTCCTATTACATTTGTTTTAATTTATGTCATACAAATAAATGTATTGATTAATAGTGGAAGTACATATTTAATATGAATTGTCTAATGGTAAATGACTTTTTACTATATTGAACCAGAATAGACTCCTACATTGGTGAGTCACAAATCAACAGGAATTGTGTCTCTGGTGTCACTGTGGGCTGAGCTGTGTCAGTGTGGCTGTGATACAGCTAAGGAGGCCCATTGACATAACAGGGTCAGAAGCCAAGGAATTATGTCACAGACAAAACTACAGTATAAAGCCTTGGACACCAGTCTGATCCTTGAGCAAATCTGTCTAACACCACCCCTCATAGATTATATTCACTGGACGGTAATTGCAGGATGTGAATGCTGTGGTGAACACGTACAGTACAGTTCATTATAATATCCATGAAATTAAATTCAATGAGGCAGAGAGTGGCTCTCCTGTGAATTTGGCTGTCCCTTTGGGCTGAACGAGACAAGATGAAATCCTCAGCAGGGACCTTGGGCCTACTCCTCCCTCAGGACCGCCCATACTGCTTACCAGCAGCAAGGCGCAAAGGCACATACACATATAACAGTACCATAAATAAATGCACAGATATGAAGGACATATTTAACATCCTGATATGAGTGCTAGATTGTATGTGTAAAGCTAACAAGCATTCTTTATACAGTTTGTGCAGCATAGCATTTCTAAAAGCGCTTATGACGTGGAATATAAATTGGAATATTGTGGTAATCATTATTTTCTGAGCCAGTCAAATGAAGAACACAGACTAGGCTCCACTACACACACTCAAATTGTTGTTCAAGGGGTAGTTGGCAAGGTACAAATTTATGGCTCCTCAATGCAGTCAGAATTGAAGAAAGGAAGAAGCATAAGTTTTCCCCTGAGTCATCTAATTTAACCAAATGAATTACAAAATTCTGCTGTATCACATCATATTGCAGTTAAAATGCAACAGATAAACAATTTGAAAGGAGGGCAAAGGCACAGACAGCTGTTTTTAGCCTGACACTGTCAAGAAAGGATAGTGGAGGTCAGTGTTACAGACATGTCCTGTATATTCTTAAAGTTCAAGCCATTTGGGATAATCATGACCTGGATGACAGGTGACAGATGACGTGCAGTGAAAAATGAAATTACATGGTATGTAATATTGGGGACAATTTGAGATTGATCACAATAAGGTGAATGATGCATTAATCATACTGAAGTTCAAGAGCCTATAAAAACATTCTGTAGGTCTTGATTGTAGTTGTCATTGTGTGTTGTCTCCAACAGTTTTGGTTAGAAAGTACGTAAAAATTAAAGACAATTTTCTTGAAAAAGGGAAAAAGTGACTCATTGTAAAGTTGGAAGCTTATGTATGTTTTATAGCAGCATTTTTAAAACTGATTCCCTGCAGTCTCATTTTACTCAGCATCTCCCCTTTATTCAAACAATCACATTGAGCTCAGTGACTGGAAAATTATATCCTTTTGCTTTCATTCAGAGGCACATTCTGCCCCTATGTGCTTCATTTTCTAGAGAGAGGATATGAGCTTTGTGACTCCTAAATGGAAGAGTGATGAAAGACGGAAGCTCTTCTAGAACTTAACACTCTTTTAAGCTCTGACAGATATTTCTGTCTTCATACCACAGATTTTGAAGCTTGTAAGAAAAAATGCTATTAAGGGCACAATGAGCCATTTCATACAGTTAATGAAATGAAATTTAGATACAGGCCTTGTGTTTTTGAATACATTTACTGAGATGATGGTGTCTTCTTTTTGTGGATGAATAAGTCAACTGACTTTTGTATGTTCTTTTTACTTATTTTCTACTTTAACTTATCTTTATTATTTTTACTTTCCATGTACTGTCCATACATGCAGTAGCTCCTTTAGACTACAGAGGCTTCTTGGATGATTAGTGAAATGTTTGGAGAATCAAGTCCAATTCTCATTATTTAACTTCCAGATATGCTTTATTAAAAAATTGTAGTCAAGCAGTAATGTATTACCGGTGGAAACAGCAACTAAATCATATTTTGGGCAGTAGAAATGGTTATGTACACCGTGCATGAACTGTACTGTATATAATGTAGAAACATATACCAACTCAAACGCATACCCTGTATAGCAAGCTAGCAGAACCTGGCCACACAAAACATCTGCTGACCTCTGCTTTTCTGTCTCCCAGCTGACCTCCATCTTCTTCCTTTAGTTGGCTCTGTGACAATGAGTCTGTGACAATGAGGTTGTGTATGTGTAGTCAGGACATAGGACAGAAAGGTTGACAAACTGTGATTTTGCGTATCGAACCTGTAAGCATACAGTCTGCCTTTGCAGCACCAGCTCATTTATTAAAGTGGCACTGCCACAGTGAATGCTTCTGTTGTAGCCGTCACAACTGTGTAACTGTAGATTTTTTTCTAGTAAAACAATCATGACCTAATTTTCACATTGTTTAAACCACCTCCTTCTTCTATCTTAGACTGAGAAGGCAAACCTAGGTGAAACTGTAAATTCACACTGAAGGTTAGGCCTAAAGAAAGCAGCGATTGTTGCAATTTTTTGTGTCCTGCTCCAAAATAAATAATTGTCAGGTGCTGGGAACATTGTGGCTTTTAATATAGTAAGTAATCAGCAGAACATCAAATTTTATGTTAACAAAGGCTTTGTTACATATTGTATGTGTGGCCATGGCAGCTAGCCAGTTTCTCTTAAATAGCATTTAACCCTACACCCACTGTTTCTTGGTAAAGTGACACAGGTCATGAAGCTTTTAAATGAAATGTTTTGGGGCATGATTATGCTCCATCCAGTAGGTTATGCAATGAGTAATGCAATAGCCTTGAGACATTGAAATGTATATACATTGCTGTTACTATATTACATATTGGAGTTATCATATTCATAAACACAAATATTTTATATGAAAGCTTGACCTTATTTACCTTAATATTTTAATAAAGAAATGAGCTGCATTTAGTAATAAGCTGACTTGCAGTACTTAATATTTTAAATAATATGATCAAATTGTAAAGAGAAACACTGTACTGTTGTCATACAGGTAAATATGATTATGCAATTACACATATGTTAATATATGTACATCTGGGAGCTTAGAGAGTGCTGCAGGGCTGCAGGCATTACACTATTTGTCAGAGTAAGCACAGTGCGTCTTATTGAAATTCAGGCACAACACCCAGGGTTTGATACATTGGATTTAAATATGCTTTTGATGTTGTGTGGATGTATGTATTTTGTATTTGCAAAAGAATGTGTTGATATCCCCTTTCGTATTATTTCAGCTTTATTAGTTAGAACGCGACTGAATAGTGGTTAGATTAGGACCTGGGGCTGAATCCACCAGTCAAAACTTACTGTGTGAAGTTTGCATGGCCTTTTTTCCTCTACTTCCACTTCCTCCCATAGTCCAAAGACATGCAAACCGCTTGAGGTTTGGTTAGGTTAATTGGTGACACTAAATTGCCCAAAGGTGTGAATGGTCGCCTGTTTCCATATATTAGCCCTTTCGTTAGCTAGAGTTTCTCTCCTCTGTTGCCTAGTGCTTGCTCAAGGGCAATTTGTTGGTTTTCTATGTAATTCCATATAGTAGTATTGTTAGGTTCTGTTAGGACTTAAACCTCACAGTACATTGTAAAGGGCCTTGAGATTACATTTGTTGTGAATTGTCGCTATATAAATAAACTGTAAGATCTAATGTTGAGTGTCAAGATATTGTCAGATTTTGTCTGGATTCATTTATAACCACTACCTAGTTCTAGGGGGCCTGGAGAGGCAGACCCACATCTCCTCCCTGATTGCAGGAATGGGTGAAGACAATTTAGTTTACCCATCACTGCAGTCACAAAGTAGTTTTCTTCTCAGTGATCTTTCCCCCTCTTTTATCTCATATCTTTGCTGTTTCTACTTCATTGGTTTTCCTTTCTTTTCCGTCCTCTCTTCTTTCCTCACTCCCTCTCTTGCACCATGACCATCTATATCTCCTCCAGGGATCCCATGGAAATGCTTAATTGTTGTGAAATGTCTACAGTGAGCTGGACTAAATGACTCAGCAGCCATGTCGGCTGAGACTAAAGTCTAATCCATTTCAGCCTTTGCTTGCAGTTGGGCTTTCTTTCTTTGTTTTGGAGAAATCTGAACATATTCACAGGCTCATTTTTATTTTCTTGTCGAGTATACACTGTAATTCAGACTGTCATATTAACATCAATCATTTTTAACTAGGTTATTTTTTTCTTAGGAAACAGTGCTGTGAAAACAAATATTCCCTCTTTTTGTCCTCTTTCTGTGTGTATGTTAACAGTTTGGGATCTTTAGACAAAATATTACATAAAAGAAAGGCAACATCACAAAACACAAATTTCAATGATAAATTTAATTTGAAAAGTATATATTTTTTTGCATTTATATTTAAAGGCCTGTGGATAAAGGTATTTGCCCCCTTGCTTACTGCTGTAAGTCCAAAAAACTACTTGACTGCATTGATCAGTCTGAGGCAGATTACAAGGCTATTTCTAAGACCCTGGGACTCCACAGCTCCACAATGAGAGGCACTATATACACAAGGAGAAGAATAGTGAATAGTGAACCTTTCCAGAAGTGGCCAACCTTCCAAAATTTGCCCAAAAGCACAGGAATGGCTTATTCAGGAAGTCACAAAAGGCTTCTGTAACCTCAGCAAAGGTCAGTTATTTGAGTCCACTCTCCAAATGGCATCCACAGGAGAGTGTGGAAATGAAAACCACAGCTAACCCAGAAGAACATTAAGGCTCACCTGAAACGCAGAAACAACTGTCAAACTTCTCTCAATGCCAGAGAACATCAGGTCTTCAGTAAGATAGTACAGATTTATGTGATCTCTGAATGTGTCAAAAGTTAAATAAATAAATATATAAATAAATAAATATATAAATTTTTCAAGTATTAGCCTTGACCTAATTTTTCTCATTGGTGAGTTAAGTATTGGATAAACTGGTTCAAAGAGCAGGGAAAGCCTTACCACTAAAAGATCCTGCAGGGGTACACAGTACTGGAAGGAGGGAAAAGATACTGTCTTCCAAAACCCACATTCAAACCAGTCATGGTAGCACTTTCAAGAAAACTCATCTAAGCCATCTTAAACCACACTTTGTCCTTTTATTAACTGCTTCTAAGTCATTCTGAACTCCTGAACCCCTAAACCTTCAGAGTGTTTTGATTTTTCATTAAAAGCTCATTATGTGATCGTGCTGCAGCTGACTGATCCAGCTGTGAGGAGAGTTGGACGGTCCTGCCAGTCCAGCCACATCCCCATCCCCATCCATGCTACCTTCAGGATGCATTGATAATTTTGTTGCCATTATAACTACTTACTAGTCGGTTCATTTGTTAAACTGAAGATAACATGTGACTAATTTCAAGATTCACAGTCTTCCAAGTAGATGAATTTTACTACTATGTTTTTTAGATATCGTTTTAGAAATATGAGAGAACAAGGTTAGGAGTAGTACCGGCAAAAATGACCTGCTTTTAACCCTGTTTACGATTTATCTTTTATCTTTGCTCAGGTTGCATTTGTTTTATGTGATTGAATATTTTTTTCCAGGACTGTATTTACGAATGTCCTTTATACTGCATTATTGACTCAATATTACAATGTAGGTTTGTCTATACACTGTAAGACTTGTGATCTGCTTTCATCTGCATTCTAGAGCATGACAAGCATCGCCTGTGCAAGAGTACCGAATACATGAATCTTCACTTCAAAGTCAAATGGTTCTACAATGAGTACGTCCGTGATCTGCCGGCCTTCAAGGATGTTCCCCCTGAGTATTCTCTGTAAGTATCCTCTCATTTTTCCACAAATATACACACAGAGAAGTGAAAACAAGCATTCTCTTTATTGTGAGAAAAAGTTTATATAGTCAGCATATATACATCTGGATTTGGGCACTTTGTCCCAGTTTACATGGAAAACAATCAGTGGGGACAATTATGCAGAGCTCCGCAAGATAAGGAATTAGCATTGGCTAAACAAAAGTTTAGAATGACAATAATCTAGTAAATAATGTTTTCATAAAAAAGACAAATACAAGGCTTCAGGGATTGATCTCTATGAAACACAACAAGAAGACATAAGAACGTTATGGTCAATCTTTTAAACTGTCAATGGTTAATCTGTGCTGGCAGTTTTTTCCAACAACCTGTAGAACAAGCTGATTAAAAACTGTATCCAATAAGAACTAAAATTTTTTGCCTAAACTCATATATTTGCTCATCTCTTCTGATATCCATTTTCTTTTGTGAATACATATTTCGTATGTGGCAATGCAGGGATTGCTACAATATAAACACATTCAGTGCAAGCAGGAATGCAATGCCCTCTCCAATGCTACCCATCTATCTGAGTAATGACACCCCCTCCCCCTCTTCAGTGCTGTCACTCAAACACCATCTCTAGCAGGACTGATCCTTCCAGAGGCATAGACATCATACAAACACACACAAGCTTTTACTGTCGTCTGCCTGTCTGTCCTTCTCTGTTGCCACACCCGCCTTATTTATTGGCTTTTCATCCTGAAGCAGACGCCCTTAGTCAAAGTACAAAGCCATTTTGGGGGGACATTCGTTGCTCTGAGGACAAGCTCTGGCACTATATTAAACAAGGAAATGGCAAAGTGAAACAGAACAGCATTATTATTCCACTAACAAATGTACTTACTTACTTAACTCATCCGTCCTGGTCTGTCCTGTCCTCCGCTGTCCTCTGTCTGAGCCTCACATCCTAATCTGCCCACAAGACGAAACTTGATATCAGTGTCTGCATGGTTGTGGCTAAACCACACTGAAATTCTTGAGATCTTTTCTGAATGCCCATTTTAGTGTAACACAATCAATTTTCATTGATCTACCTTAAACACAGTGGTTTGTCTCCTTTTAAATAACTTGCGCTAAAGAAATGCTAAAATGCAAAATGGACTAAATGAATGAGTTGAACCCTCAGTGATAGAAGGCCTTTCTTTTTTAGGTGGTTTGAGCCATTTGTCATTCAGTGGCTTGATGAGAACGAGGATGTAGCCATGGATTTTCTCAATGGAGCACTGGAAAGGGATAAAAAAGATGGAGTAAGTACAGCATGAATTTATTCCTCAGTGTTTAGCTTTATATCCAACCAATAAAGCCACTTCAAACTGCTTTCTTATTAACAAGGATGGCAAAATAAGAACGTACCTCTTGAAGAAGAGGCTGCGGGGAATACTTTTGTAAAAGTCAAAAACATTCCTCACCTGGCGACATCACAAGACAGCAATATTAATAAAATTACAATTTAATCATAAAAACAGGTACAGATACTGTATTCGGTAGTAATGAGAGAGATGTGTAAAAGCTTCACAGAACACATTTGACACAGAGGTTACTATAATATATTTATTAATGTAATTGAACGAAGGAATGTATAGTGTTTTTGTTTTTTATGTCTATACAGAAAAGCACATTTTAAAGTAAAAAATCACATATACACATTGCTATTTATGATGCCACTAGTATAGAAAAAACAAATGGATACTTGTAAAGGCAAACTTTATGTCATAATCAATAGTTGAGTAATGTGAAGCACTACACACCATGTGAAATAGACCACATCACCTGAGTTATCTTTTATGTGCTTGGAAACAACATGTATAAAAAAATACATTCCTGTTTACTGGTCATGTCTGAACAGGTTTTGTTTTAGCCTCCTTGGTCACATGATTTACTGTATGTATAAACTCTGTAAGACTTGCATTCACTTCATCTGTGATATACTTTCTAAAGTGTCCATTAGACACAGTCAGAAGCTACAACTATATTTCATCTTTACTTAAACCCAAGAAATGTATGATTTAATGTGACTTTTTTGTCAGTCATTAATACATGTAATAATTCTCCTTGTTTCTCTCTTTCCCTGCAACTCTCTGTCTCCCAACTCCTTCCTTACTCTCTCTACGCTGCAATAGTTCCAGCAAACCTCGGAGCACGCCCTCTTCTCCTGCTCAGTGGTCGATGTGTTCACTCAACTAAACCAGAGTTTTGAGATAATCAAGAAGCTGGAGTGTCCGAACCCACAGGCTCTGGCTCACTTCATGTGCCGCTTTGCGAAGGTCAGACTATTGCAAAGACCCTGCAGTGAACCTTGAATACTGTGTAATTACTCACAGTTAAAAACTGTGTTATTGACCTGAAGATACTTTGATGTATGTTTAGGTCTGATAACATCTTGTGATTAGGTTGTGACTGCTAACAGTTTTTCAGGTTGTTCCAGGTGTTCAACAAGAGAAAACACATCTAACAGTATTTATAAAAAACCTCTTTGTTCCTCTCCACAGACTATCAACAAAGTTCTTCTGCAGTATGCTGCAATTATATCCAAGGACTTTCCTTTGCATTTGAATAAGGAGAATGTGGTAAGTGCCCACTCTTCCTATAAATGTTAATATATTTAGGTTGTGTTGCATGTTGCATAAAGTTTTTTGAGGTACAAAAGAAAGTTAGATCACCGTGTTTCCATGATTACTGCCTGTAACAGCGGTTGTCATGGAGACCATGTCAGATACATAGCAGTCTAGTTGTCTCCATATTGAGCACTGCACTGTCTTTTCTAATGCACTTAATAAAGTGTCTCTCTTAAGTGAGATGCAATTATTCATCTCCCAACCCCAAGCTGCTGGGGAAAGTCATTGGCATTTTCTTGTCTCTCTGTCCTTTGTCTGTGACAGATGACTAAATACAGAGCCTTGTCAGTGGCGTAATTATCCACACTGGTCTTTGGAAGTTGAAGTGAGAAGATATTTCTCAGGCTACTATAGCAGAGGCGGCAGATGTTTCCTTACAGCGTTGACAGGCTCAATACAAATGCATCTTCTCAAGACAGGAATGAAGAAATAAGTGTGGAAAATATAGGAAATATGAGGCAGAGTTATACAGTGGCAACTTCACATCAAATCAAATTTAATTTCAAATGTGTTACTATTCGTAGACTATGACATATACACGTGACATAGTTCACAACCATTTCTACCAAGATTGTGCTGTATGTCTATTTTTGTTCCCAGCAAACTGAAACATACATTAAGAGAGAGCGAGTTATTAGTGAAGATGACTAGAGATTCTCAAACTTTGTGATTTGTGAACTTTGCTTTAAAGATTTTCAGAATTTTTGCAGAAAGCTAAAAAAAGCAAAAATGTGACCAAAGTCACAATGATGAATGCGATTTTTGTCAGAGGAAATTTCTGTTTTCATGATGTGAGACATCAGCTTAATCTTGGAACCCTTCTTATTTAAACAGTGTTATGCCCCACTGTGAAATAGCTGCCTTTTGTTCTTGTTATCTGCAGTTTTGACTGATATCACAGCAGTGGCTGAAATGTAACTGATATACTAGATTTACACATATAATATATATAATGCAAGTCTAAGTGGAGTCTACATCAAATATACAGCTGTGTAAAATTGTCATAGTTTTTAGTGACATTTTGAATATCCAATCACTTCCACACAACTAAGATCATAAATCTACTGCAGAGACACTGTTGGCTGCTTTGTGCTCTGAGGGACCTGATCATCCTGTGGGGTGCACAGTTATGTTTTTACTGCTATAAATTACCACTGTCATCATTTTTGGGTGCTGCATGTGTAGCAGTTGTTTTTTGAGCAGATAACGTATATAAGATATGACTAAGTGAAAACGCTGAAGAATTACTCTGTCTCCACAAAAAGCAGCGTGAATAATGCTTGTCATCTGTTAAACCTGTTGTAGAGCTGAGAATCGATAATGCCTGACATATTCAGTGCAGACATTTCTCTCCCTGCTGATGTATTGCGTTTCCCTGCTGACTGTCATCGTCGTGCAGCAACCTTGCATCTTTGTATAGAGGATATGTCAGGAAATCAAAACTGATGGATTTTATTGTTGTCACCTTTTTAATATTTCTGATATGTTGCAATGCATTTTTAAGCTCACAACCCATAACAGTGCAGTGTCAACGAGCGATATATATAGAAAATTGAATGTACTAGGTTTTTCAGCATGTTAACAACATAAAGATATATTTCACATTTATGTAGACAGCATCAGACAGATGAAGTGTCACACAGTACTGTTTAAAACAGTCTAGTTTCACTTTATTTTACAGCCCTGCATCCTTCTCAACAACATCCAGCAGCTCCGTGTCCAATTGGAGAAGATGTTTGAGTCCATGGGAGGCAAACAGGTCTGTGCCTACCTACATTTTTCTGTTTGTTTTTTGGCAGCACACTTTCAATTCAGTTATCCTAACTATTATAATATTTAATATAAATTATAATTATATATTACAATTATAATTATGTAAATTATAATTTAATACTGCTATGATCTCCTTCCTTATAACAGAAGGTGAAACCACAAGCTTAGTGTCCCTGGGGCTTCAGAGGCTTCAGTGTCTTGCTAAAGGACACTTCAGCAGGGTTGATGTCTGTTAATATGGATGCTTAAGCCTCTGTCCTTAGATCATCACTCTGCTGTGAAATAAATGCTGCGTCATGATTATGTAAATGATCATTTCAGATGACATTTCTTTGAAGTAAAAGTGAATTGACCCAAACCACGTTATGCTTTAATCTTTTCTTCAGTTCCATACTTAACCATCTTTTAGACTAATCTGACACTTTGCTAATATCACCTTTTGGGTTTTGCCATTCCTCAAAAACTTCTTTTGTATCCCATCACTATTTCCCAACCTATAATCCCCTCTGTTTATATCATGTGTTGCCTTAGTATTTTTGTAAATTGAGTTAAACCCTTTAAATCTGTGTTGGGTTGAAACATTGTTAAATTTGTTCCCAGTCTGTCAGTTTTGTCAGTCTGTCAATCTAACTTGAGAAACAGCCGCCACTGCTCCTTGTTACTTACATGCATGTTTCTCTTCAGTATCTAATACCTGTCTTGCCTTGCGTTTTGTCTCCTTCGTTGTGTCTTCTGTTTTCCCCCATTTCCTTTCTGTGCTCTCTCTCTCTGTCTCTAGGAGGAGGGGGTTGTGTCCTTCTGTAAGGTGTGTGATTTAGAACTCGTCAACACCACTTCCCACCATTTACCGAATGATACGAAAAAGCACGCCCCCTCCCTCGTGCCTTCCCACCACCCCTCACTCTCCTATGCTTCTCACCCTCTTCACCCTCCCAAACCCTCCAGCAGCATGTGCCACAGAGCATACGGAATCTGAATTACCCATCACCCCTCTGGACAGGCTGCTCAAGCTCACCATCCCCGGCGCTCTGGGGATAGTGGCTCAACCCACTCGATCCCATCTTTATTTTTAGCTTATCTGCCACTTCTCTAACCATGGCTAGTTTAGAAGCATAATATTTATTTTAGTCATGTTGTTAACCCTTCTTTCTTCACATAAAGAGCCGAGTCAGAAGCTCGCTAAGTTGCTGGCTGCGGCTTTGATCATCTCTGTCCATTCCCATAGCTACAGTAACAAAATGTTTCATACAGGATTTTTCAGAACATGTTTAATGAGCTTCTCAAACACTTACAAATCCTTCCAGCTGTGCCCCCAACTGAGATGCTGCTACCTCCTCACAGCATATCACCTTCAGAAAGTCAAATTGTGAATTTTACTGTAAATGAAATATTGTGTATATGATTTAAAACTATAATTTCTCTTGAATGATACTTATGTAGCCAAAGTGTATTTCAGGTGAGAGTTTTCTTAGTTTCCTGTCTGCACAGTAGCCTATTCATTACAGTATAGCTCCCTATCAGCAATTAATTCCCAGACAGCCAATGTAATTACCAAGAGCTGTTATCATAGCATTACCAATAATAGAGATTAGCAGTAATCTCTTACACTGCCCAAATTTGTGGAATCATGGGACTGATCTCCTCAGATTGATATCAGGTTTTCAGGGTGTCCCTATGTTTGCTAAAATACCTTTCTCACTTTGGACATGGCGGTTTAATACCTTCATTCATAGGCACTGTTTAGGACAAACTATGTTTTAACAGCCTGCCAGTGGGTAGATATTGTATTGTTGAAACAGGCAAATGGAAGCAAAGCTGGGCCAAGTTGATAGGCTGTCAGCCAGGGGAGAGTTTGTACACTCTGTAGGACCCTGTATGCCAGTCAGCGTTGCTAGCTGCTGCAGAAGAGCCAGGTGCTCCATAGATTTGAAAATCGATGTATTCTTTGATTAAAGTTTAATTGCCAGAATGAAAAATGTCAGCAAGAGCTAAGTGCAATGAATGTATTAGATTGTGATACACACATCGGCAGCTTAAACTACTTCCTGACATTAGATTCAGCAACTCTTCATTATTGGTTTCTTGACACTATATGCCATTTCCAGGCTCATCCAAGACCTTATCTTTAACCTGACATTTCAGGAGATGAATGTAATTTTCAAGCTACACAACTGCCATACTTTCCAACTCAGAAATGTCTGTTACCACCTTTGATTGAAAGTCTCTTTGACAGGACTGCAGTCTTCGGGTAGACAGGTGGAGCATCAGGTACCACAGTCAGAATAGATTTTTATTTTTTCATTTTTTAAGTTTATCTAACTATGACTTGAATTCCCTTCACCAGCATTCCCATTAAGACACAATGTTCTTGACAAAATCTGAGAATCTCAATTTCGAAGGCTGCCAGGATACAGATTAAAGCTCAGACCACAATTTTCCCCAAGCCAAGGGCAAATGATAACAGACCAATGTACAGTATGCCTCTGCTATCACTTCAAAAGACGTTATCCATTGAACAGTAAAACAACACCTCTAACCTGTGGGCAATTTTCTCTGTGACAGAAAAATCTTCCATGCTACAATAACTTTTGAGTCAAGTATGAGCACGTGCCCAAGTGAACACATTGTTCACACTCATAAATCTATCCTGTTGGTGCAGATAGAGGCATGTCTGCAAAATAACAATATCTATAAAATGTTAAGTTTACATATCCACTTCCCAGCTGAGCCATTCACCATGAATGTGTGAGATGAGCGGCTCCATGGCTAAAGCTTATCTGGTCTAATGTGACGATCTGCCATGCATGTGGTGCGGTGCCTGGCCTCCCACATTCATCTCAGGCACTGAACCTCAGTGACGTTTGTTCTCCACCCCCATCCAGAACATCAATATTAGGATACTTGTACATGACAAACATAATTCATAAGCAGCGAGTCAAACAGATGCACTCACACATGCATTTATTGACACACACAATTGCACTAGCACAGACACAGCACAGATATCCATCCATGCATTTTCTCCGTGCATTTTCTCAGAATATGTCCAAAATGACCACATCTGCACATCTATCACATCCACATGTACATTATGGCTCTGCACAAACCGAACACATACCATGCATGGGTACATAACTTCTGTGAAAAAAAAATTCTCGTAAATAATAAGCCATTTAGGGGATTTCAGCGTTCAGACATCTGTATGTAGATGCAAGGTTTATGTATATATGATTGTAAGCTTTATTCCTTAAGATAGAACTGGCTCACAATATACCCTTGCTACATTAACTTGTGTACAGTAGTAGTGCACAAAAAAGTTCCATTTTGAGAGACCACTTACGGGCTGCTTCTATGCTGACACCATGTCCCATAACTCTGCAAGCAGTCATCATTGCAGCGCTTGGAGGTGAACTGTCCATTTATATTCAGAGTATCGCTCGGCACAGATGGCAACAAAAGGGTAGGAGCCCATCAGCGAGACAGGTTACTCTCTGCTGTGCCTGTCGTCCCCACCCCCTACAGCACCCACCCGAGTTGAAGCATCCTCCTCCAAAGTTCTAGTCAGTGTGGGCTAGGGTGCGTAGTGTAATCATGTAGTAACTGTCTGTCTTTCACTGACAGCTGGATGCAGAGGCCAGTGATCTACTAAAGGAGCTACAGAATAAACTCAACACCGTACTGGATGAGCTCAGTGGAGTATTCGGCTCCAGGTGAGCAATAGTGTGTGTGTGTGTGTGTGTGTGTGCCTGCATGGGATCATATTCATTAAGGCTTAGGTTTTGTACAGTACTGACAGATAAATAGACTTTATGGTCTAGGAGCACAGCAAGTTTCTGAACATTTCAGCTTGATCAAAAGACTCCTCTGTTCTTAACACCTCTCCAATAAACTGATAAGATCACCAAGCGTGAGCTAGCACCTCCTCAAGTTTGCTGCTGCGTAAATATAGATCCTGTAGCAAAAGATTTAAAGGACTGTTTTGTTACCCATCATTCAGTTTCAAACCTGTGATCGAAGACTGCGTGAAGCAAATGAACCAGGAGCTGGTCCAGATGAAAGGTCCGGCCAAAGGGAGCAACGCTGCTATGGATGCAGAGAGTGTCCTCCGGCCTCTTATGGACCTTCTGGATAAAAAGTAGGTATCTACTGAATGCAAAGTTTAGTACTTCTGTCCACTAAGCACTGCCTCTCAATTAAAGTAATTCACAGTCATTTTAATAACATTATGTAAGTGTATATCATGCTTCATTATCTACTGCCATTAAGTTTTGTCCTTAGAGCGTTTGAGCTATCGTTAGTTTTGTTACAATGTGGATGAATCAAAATCCAAGAGTTTTAGTTCACTTATGGCTACTGTTAATTAACTATTCAAACTGCAGTAGTTACTGCACCTGCTCATATGCTCAGCCCTGTTGAAACTATGCACATTGCACTTGCAAAGTCCAAGTACCAGATTATAGATACTCATGATGACTGGACTGTGGGGTAAGGTATTTTAACTGAGTCCCCATAGAGGAAATTCAGGTGTCACTGCAGTAGAGTAAAACTTTAATCATGAATCAAATCAAAATCATCACCACATAGCACTTCCAAAAGCAGTGAAAGATGGATTTTAAGGATGGATGTTATTGTACCATACAGTACTTCTGACTCACCTAATTTTAATATTGTAGAATAGAAAATGTACATTGGTTTCAAAGACAGCATGGCCTCATTTGCAGTACACTTTAACAGGACAAGGATCAATACCTACACATTGTTGAACACCTGAAAGTCTTAGTTGGTGAGAAAAGCTCTGTGTGAAAACACTTGTAGCGTAGGTACAGTGAATAGTGCATAGTCAAACCAAAAAAGTAAAAGTTGGGCACTCAAACATGTTAATTTAAGAATCATCAGTAAGTAGAAACAAGAAGAAACCTGGATAACTTGCAACCATCACTACAAAAGTAAAAAGTGTAATAAAACAATAAAACTATAATCAAGGACAACTGTAATAAATTAAGCTTCATCACTTAATGGCTTTCTTGTTATATAAATGTAATTAAATTATATATTATTATATATAATTGTATATTTTATAATAAATAATTCATAAGTTATAATTAAATTCACAGAAATCAATTAGCAAACACAATTTCTTTCATTAAATCAACAGAAACAACTTATATTCAGAGTCCAAACTGATAAATTAGTAAATTGTCCATCTAATTTTTGTGTGTGAGAAAAGACGAATGTGTTAATCTGCAGTGCAAAAGGATAAACTGTTTTTTTTTTATTCAGTTTAGCTCATTATTAAACATTAGTTTTAGTTTATGTATAAACTATAAACTGGAGAGAGGGCAACGACATAATGCATCGTCAATGAGATGATGAAGAGAAGAGCAAAAGAAGCAGAAAAGCCAGGAAATGTGTAGATATAGAGACTTGGCTTACTTTTCCTTCATCCAAGCAGGTTAAGGAAGCAGCAGTCCAATCCCCTAACTGCAGGGATAAGCACTTCCAGGCCATGGTCACAGAAAAATATCTAAGCCCGTTCATGGAACAACCAGCCACCATTTTATTTTATATATATCTCTACTATTTTTCTTCTTGAGGGTTGAGGCTCAGAAACTGAATTAAGACCTTTTAAAATATCTCCTCTTTCAGTCACTTTTGTCTCCTGCATGCTGCCGGCTTAATGATAACCCCCCTTCCCCTGCCACAGGTGTGTCTGCTTTATCTGCTTACATATCCGACTTTGTTTTCCTGTCAAGATGGTAAAGGGCTGTTTTTTTTTTTTATCCACCTTTCTGCCACATTGCATTAGTGAGGATGTGTTCAGGTATCTGTGAAACAGTTACAAACAATTCAGGTAGTCCACTCTGAATCCATAACAGGTTACACTTTATCTGCCATGCTACCCTGAATTGTATCTTAATTATTTATTTATTTATGACTAATGCTGCTACATTCACTAATGACTGTTCATCCTCAGAGATTAAGAAGGAGCGTGAGGGTTAATTATTATATTTTTATTTCTAATTCTAGTTTAGTTACTCTGAAACCCTGCAAATGTGTCAATAAAATATATATGCCAGAATAGAAATCATAATAATAATCAAATTAAGAAGATAAAAAGAAGAAGAAAAAGAGCATTATCTGTGAAATAATTCAACCTAAGGATTGAATTTACTTCTTGAAAAAAACATAGTGACGATATGGTTCATCTGAGCTCTGGGATTCACTCTCAAAAATTTGTCAAAGCAACACTGAAGCCTGAGGGGTATTATAGGGAATCCTCTTTATGATATGGAAATACCAAATCCTTTCTCCTGTCTCTGAGAGCCTGCCTGCACAATAGGGTGGGATTAAAACATAAAGCTGCTGCATTCACTGTAGGAAGCACAGGTGTCTTTCTTTGCTTATTCATAATATTTATGAAGACATTGACTCTGTTTGAGACTTGTGCTTCAAATGTTGAACTGACAAGAGCCGTTGTTTCTCCACTTTACAGTTTGATGTTATTCGCCAAAATTTGTGAGAAGACAGTGCTGAAACGAGTTCTCAAAGAGCTATGGAAAATTGTGCTGAATACCATCGAGAGAACAATTGTTCTGCCTCCACTGAGTGACCAGAGTGTGAGTTTGATCAATTATGTGTCTTTTTCCCTTTTCTGTTACTCTTGTCATCTCTTGGCCTGTCCTCCACCTCCCTCCTTTTGTCCACCTGTCTCCTTCTCATTTCCTCCATCTGTTCATCCCTCTCCTGTTGCCTCATAACACACAAATTACTAGACAGGGCAGACAGAAAACAACATGCCATTTTTAGTTTTTTTATGCTGTTTGACAGAGCCTTGTTGACAGTTTTCCATCTCTGGAATATCTCATTACACAGTTTTTACCCTACTCTTTGGAAATATGTAATATCATTTTCATATCTCATATCTCGGTGTTTCCAAAAGCTTTAAAACACAATTTCAGTAATGACTTTTTGTTTAAAATGTGGCCTCTTCATCATGTGTCTCCTGCTGTGTTCAGACATTTTTATTGTCAAACCTATCCATGTGTGTTTCTCATTCTTTTCCTTGGGTAGCCTTTTTTGATGCACATTAATGGAAAAAAATCTGTTTGTCCAACAGCAAGGAGCTCAGATGATCTTCAGTGCGGCCAAGGACTTGGGACAGCTGTCCAAACTGAAGGTAATTTTTGGATGAGACCAAGAGGAATGTCACAGATATCACCACACAAACCTGACACCATTAGAAACATTACCCACAGACATATTCAGATGAAAAAGGGAAAACTTGGTGAGAATTCTATATCTGTGGATAAATTAATGGTGTACTTTGGGAGCATGGTCATGTAAGCTGCATTACAGCTGAGTATAACATAACCAGGC
>OMLM01006401.1:32267-60476 GCA_900302695.1 Helostoma temminkii | reverse complement strand
AAAAATGTGGCTTATTACAAGCCTTGTTTTTAGTAGGCTGTATCAGGAGGTTTCATTTTGCTAAATCATATCAGTAATGTAAGGGTCATACCTTAATCTCCAAAAGTGCATAGAATTGTTCAGGTCAGTTTTTTAGAGATGACATTATTAATGTTGCATCACCCTTTATACTTTTTCTTTGCCTATGTTTTACTTCAATTACATGTGTCATCATATCCACATGTAATGTGACATGCAGGTGCTGGTCAGTGTTGATGATAAATTATAATGTCAGCCACTTTATGTGCTGATTTTTTCCCCAAATGTTCTGGAATAATAGATTGAGCCCTTCTGTGTTCTTGCCAAAGATCACTTGAAAAAGTTGCAATAATGAACAACAATAAATTTACCTCATAACTTTGATAATGACCTTGTGTCCTGTCTTTGTTTTGCAAAGATCAGCCAGTCTTAGTCTGCTTTTTGGTAACACTGTAACAGTTCAGGCATGAGCAGAGCAGTAATTATTTCACAAATGGTAGAGAAATACTATGTGGTTATGTGGGCTTACCCTTTAAAATAAACTTTTTTATTAAATCATATGCAAAAGGTGGACTAATAATTTTGTGTTTAACTTTGTTTCTGTCTGTTTTTGTCAAAAACAAATCTGCATTACATCCAGGTGTTGAACCAGGTGTTAATCATTCAGATTGTCCAGTTTCTGGCTATGCGAAAAATCTGTTTATTTTTTTTCACCTACTCTATTGCACCTGTCAGGCCGTGAACTATATTTTCCAACAGAAGTGTTATTTTAACCAGACCTCTGCAGCTGAGCCAAAGAGTTAATTTATAACACCACATTAAGCTCTCACCAGCACTGCCAGATACTCATCAGAATATCTGCTGCAAGGCTTTTATCCATCTGTCGGTGCAGGAGACGGAGAAAATAGGGCACAGTCTTCGCTGTTTATGCTTGAAGGAATGATGTGTTTTGATACAAATAATGTTGACAGGCCATGCAACTCGATGTCCTTTATGATGGCTTAACTACAAATTGCACAACTGTGCTCTGTAACTGAAGCATTGGAGGATTTATGTGATGGTACCCTAAGGGTTTTGTGGTTCATCCTGCATCACTTTTGTCAAAAGAGATTTTAGAAATCTCCTTCAAGCATGCAGACATTGAACCCACAAATACCTTACATGAAGAGATACTTTATTAAATATATTTCATGTGACAGCCAGCCTTAACATACATTAACTCTCCAAACATTATGGATAGATAGAATGTGCGAAATGCCAACATGAGTAGTAGCTCGACCCTGAGGCAAACAAAAAAATAGTATTAATATTCAAACAATATTTTAAACACCATAGCACTAATACTCCTATGTAATTGTGCTTAGTGCTCTTTTACCATGATGGAAAGGCCAATACAACACAGGTATTGTCCGGTTTACAGAATGAGCTGATTGCCAAGTGTCTACTCAAGAGAACGTTAAATCACACCACCATTCATCACTAATGCATAGCTGAGCTGGTAGAGATGTTCTGAATCAATCATCTAAATGGGACCATGAAGGCGTAGAGTGTGCTATTAAATGAGTTGTTTCAGCATCTAAGCTCAGATCTCACCTCAGAGTGTAATCAGCATCACTGCTGGAGGGGAGAAAAACACTTTAACATACAACAGCCTATTAATCACTGAACCTCGAAGTAGTTTTCAAAACTACAAGGTGTAGTAATCCATTCTGCTTCTTGACAGGCTATAATGACTAATAGTGAATAAAACATCAGACAAAATAAATGCTAATTTAACAAATAACTAAAGAAAAAGCCCAGTTAAAATGGTAAATTAAATAATTTGGACTTTGTGGAAGCATATTCATCACTTTAGTAAGAATTCCAGTCTCTGTTGTAATCCCAGTACATTTGGACACTGACATCCAAATATAAAACTCACTCAGATGTACGCGTATACACACACACACACA
The DNA here is from genome assembly GCA_900302695.1 of Helostoma temminkii. Classification (NCBI taxonomy): domain Eukaryota; kingdom Metazoa; phylum Chordata; class Actinopteri; order Anabantiformes; family Helostomatidae; genus Helostoma; species Helostoma temminkii. Next base: position 58,506 of record OMLM01006401.1, on the reverse strand, counting down.
CAGCTAACCAGCTAACCCAGTAAAAAATGTTTGAATTAGACATGTTTAGGTAACCGATCACCAGAATAAGTTCATCTATGAGCTCTAATCCTGAGGTGAATCCAGCAGCATTGTACAGATCTACATTCTGTTCTTCTTTTTGTTGTTTGTGAAGAGAGACTGACAGACACCCAGCGCTCGTAACAAGTACTGGCTGTAGGTCCTCGGCAGAGGCTGTGGCAGATGGTGTTGGGGTATAACATTCCCCCAATATACATTGGCAAGGTTGAAAATCCAGATTGGATCATTCTGGAGCTGGATTCTACCAAACAGGAAAAAGTAAGAAAAAAGCAGGGAAGTCCACTGGTAACCCAATTTGTGGATGTCTACAAAGACAACAGCCATATAAATTTATAAAAATGACTAAAAAGCGGATTTTGCATAATAGGAGACATTCAAAAGTTTTAAACGAAATGTATTATTAACCTGTTTATGGACACACAAACACATTTTTATCCCACAGTGTCACATGACATCAGAAGCTAAATGTAATTTCACACTTTCAGATTTACATATCACTCCTTGACACCATGGAAATGACGTCCTGTCTGCTTTATCATCGGTTCAAGGCTTCAATCACAGTTTGATTGACTTTATGCACAAAGACAACTGATAGTTAGACACAAAATCTTCAGGGTTAAGTTAAAACATTGAATTAACACTTCCTGGAGTGGTATTCTTTCAACACAAATTGCAGTGCCTCTTATAACAAGGCTTCCCACTTTACAGCTCACTACTGACGTCTCACCACGTTTCACATCGGAAAATCAGAAGCATCATTATGTTATTCTATAGGATGTGAACAGGTTCTTATGAGTTTGTGCTGCATTTATCTCTACTTCACCACCTCCTGAACTATGATCTGGGTCCAATTTTAACAAACTCAGGTTAAATCGACCTGGCTCCTTAGTTGATGATCCACTTCACGATTAAATGTCTTTGGCTGCCAGAAGTCATATTCAGTTATTTTTAAACACCATCAATGTGTGTACTACATCAGTTATGCTACCCACTACCTCAGTAAGTGGAATTCAAAAATTCTGATCTTGCTAATTTATACCATCTAGTTAGTAAATGTTGCTGAACAAATGAGAGGTGGCACACATGATGTCAAACATGTGGAACCAAATACAAGGCTTTTAAAAAGTAGTTTTTTATATTGGTAACCATGATGAGAGAAGACATGTCTGATACCACATGGGTTCTATTTCCCCATATTTCAAGAGAAGCCTGCCAGCAATACCGTACTATAGCAACAGGTGCCTCCTGCCATAGTGCTATTTGATGAGATGTTCCAGATAACATTACGTAGTGTTTACAAAATGTATACTTTTGGAAAAAAAAGTCATACAGCTAAATACCTAGCTAAAATGTATGTATGTATGAAAATTAGTTAGTGACATTAATTATTTAATTGGGCATAAAAATGATCATATTTCCCTAAAGTTGTCTACCATTTCTCCGTGAGGTGTTTCACAGATGGTGTTCATGAACAGGTGTGTGTTCATGAGAATTCATCATTAGCATAATCATCATGCCTAAAACTGCCAAAAACTGTCATTTATGGGCAAATTTCATTAACAAAAACATCATACCAAAAGTAAAACAAGACAAGTTAATCGGCAAACGAAGAAATAATTTGACAAACAATTAGAAAATGTTAATAGTGCATTGAACATTAGTGACATGTGATCAGAGCAGCTGAACTGTGACAGAGATAAAGACAAAACACTAAAAATATTCTAAAGCAAAGTGCTCCATTACTAATCTGTATGGAGGACAAGGGGACGATGGTCATTGAGCTGACAGTAGGTGATGTCAGGTGTTATAACAGAGGGTGATACAGGATAGATACCTGAATAAAAACCCTTAGGCAGCAACAGGACATGACAAGTTTCTAACTTTCCCTCTTAACTACAGAAATTGAACTGCTATGATAAAATATATCAATAAAATAACACTAAATAATACCTGAGTAAATTGTTATGTTCATGATGATATGATGAACATTATTTTAGGATCAAGTCTGTCTAGTATTAAATCATAAATTTGTTGATCATATTAACATTTGTACGAAAGAAAAAGTCCAAAAGTGACATTTTCATAGTTTTGAACCAGTTTTTAGGACATTGGATTGCACCTGGGCAGCATGGTGGTGTAGTGGTTAGGGCTGTCACCTCACAGCAAGAAGGTCCTGGGTTTAATACCTGGATTGATCAGGTTGTTTCTGTGTGGATTTTGCAAGTTCTCCCTGTGTTTGTGTAGGTTCTCTTCGGGCAAAGACATGCAGTTTGGACAACTGGCTTTTGGATAGTTATCCTACCTGCACTCTGAATGTTTGAATGCTGTCTTCAGTATGGAAAAGTAGAATACAGTCCCCATTAGCTGTTCTCTGAAGTCTCCGCCTTCCATCATTCTTATAAAAAAAAAAAGTTCTATTCTTATCGCACTGACCAGCCATGATTTACAAAAAACGTTGACACTGTAAGGGTAATATTTTTGATAGACCGCCATGAGAAGCTTTTATTGCCTCCACATTGTGGCTTCCAGGTGCAAGCGACATTTGTCAATATTGAAATTCATTAAATGTGTTAATAGCTGAAAAGAGAATTTTAATTGCTGCATCTTGAGGCATATTGGATGATGAATTGCATACACAAAAGCTCAGCTGACAAACTTGTTGATCCTATAATTTTTTTGGATAAATCTTCCTGATCTCTTGACTCTGACATGGCTTACTGTGCCACTGTTGCCCAGAGTTCATGAAACTACATTTTCTCTTTTACATTTTCCAGCTGCACTTGGTTCATTTCCTTCCTTGAGTGACACTGTGGCTCTGTGGCACATCACAAACACTGGCATCTGTCATGAAACATCCTCCAAGGCTTCCATTGTGACATTCAGGAACCAACATGGTTAATGTTTAATTAATGATGAAAGGCGTCAGTGTAAGAGGCAGGGGTTGCCTGTCACGCAGCATCTGGAGAAAAACAAACAGTGAGGGAAAAACCTGCAGCCTTGTCATCTTGATCTCTCAAGTCTCTGCCTCTATCTTGCGCTCGACTCTCTGCCACTCGTCACTGCTCATCTATATTTATGCCTGTGTTTATGCTTCAGGAGAAGGTGACCGTGCATATCCACACATAAGCATATGTGTGTAAATATGCTTATTGCTGCATGTACTTCTCAGCACATATGGCACTGAGGTAAACAAAAGCTACAGTAGCAGGCCATATGTCTTTAAGCAAGTGCTATTCAAATGCCTGAAATCTTCCAGATGTCATCAACTCTGCTGATATTTGTTCTCAACTTTGCGCATCTTTATTTCAAGTTAAACTTTTGAAAAAAAGTGACAGCACCTAAGATCGGGTAAGGTCAAGACCGTGACACATATTCATTAAACTCGCCTCATTACAAGCATAAACATCTGTTTGTTTTGTTTGTTTGTTTGTTGTTTTTGGAAATACAAAGCATACATGATAATTTCAAAGTGTAAAACTATCTTAAAATTAAAGCTGGCAGTTCCTATTTGCTAAATTTGCTTGGAATAGTTCTCAAGTTCTGTTGTCATTAGGGAAACTGGGAGGTCGGCAAGAACTGACACACATTCATCAGTTGTCATCTTGCGGAACCTGTCAGTAGTCTTTTTCTTGGCAAACCAGCACCATTTCTAATCTGTTGCTATTCTAGTCTGAGTTTTCTTATAACAAGCTTCCAGATGGAAATTGTGCGCACATATTGTACTAATGAACTGTCCTTGCAGAAATAAACACAACATTTTTAAAGTACCACATTCAGGTACATTTTAGCAAAGATGGTACTTTTAGTGCTTAGACAGGGTCAACAAGCTGTGCTCGCCAAGCAACAGTGGTTAAGTGCGTCATTAGCTCAAATAGCTGATTAGTTCAAGGCAAAAGGACGAAGGCCAAGGAGGAGGTTTATGAATGTGGTGAAGGAAGACATGCAAGAAGTTGGTTTTACAGGGGAAGACTCAGAGAACAGAGTGAGATGGAGACAGATGTTATTATACATGGCATTATTTTTACCCTCAGAGTTTGACAGGAGGAGGTTGGAGTGGAGTGTATGGTTGGCACAATAGAGTATAGAACTTATGTTCAGTCCACAATGGACTGGAGTTCAAGTCCAGTATAAGTCAGCTTTCTATTGATGTTGTTACCAGTCTTGTGACAAACGTGAGTGGTTTGAACATTATGTTTGTCATGTGACGGATGTCATGTCAATTTCAAGAAGAAATCATTCTGAAGGCTAAGGCTATGATGTTTTTACTCAGCCTAACCATGTTTTTTTGCTGCCTAAATATAACCCATACCATGCACAGTCATAATACAGTCAGGTAACAAACATTCAGCGGATGTGGGCACAACTGTCTTGTTTTTATGTGTAATGTAAGTTAATTGTTACTGCAATCAAATCTGTGAATTTTATATATTTTAAACAACACTATATCTACATATACTAACATGTTAACAAATGACCTGCTCTGACTGTTTTTAGAAGCAGATGAGAAGGTAAAAATAACCATTTCATTGTTGCTTTTGGTAGCCAGACATATTGTTCATATGCGACCCCTGTTAAAGGCAGGGAATGGAAACAAAGGCTGTCAAAATAGCTGTAATTCTAGCTGGCACAGAAAGAAATGCATTGGCCCTTACAAAAAGTAGTATACTTAAAGTTTATTTTATTAAGTATACTCAAGTATACTTGAAGTACACTTCAAGTATAGTGAGTATACTTCTATGTACTTCTAGTATACTTGCTAGTATACTATTTTAATTCTTCTTGGGACTAAACTGGCCCACTTTTTAGTCTACCTCTGATAAATACATAAAAAGTATACTTCAAGAATACTTGCTCATTTTTGGTTTAAAAGAATTTAATTCAAGTTTATTCAAGTTTATTTATATAGCACAAAATCACAACAAAAGTCATCTTAAGGCACTTTACAATATAAGGTTTAAGACCTTACAATACAACTAAATAATAAGGAAAACCCAACAAATCCCCCTTTGAGCAGCACTAGGCAACAGTGGAGAGGAAAAACTCTTTTTAAGAAAGGAAGAAACCTCCAGCAGAACCAGGCTCAAGGTGGGCGGCCATTTGCCTCAGCTGGTTGGGGTTAGTGGAAAGAAAGAGAGAAAGAAAGAAAAGAACAGCAGATCACACAACCAATAACAACAACAAGCAACAGGCAGGCAGGTTGGATGGGTCAGCAACTGAAGACCCAGAATACACAGCCTCAGAGCCGATGATACCTGCAGGAGAGAGAGAGAGAGAGGAAGAGGGAGAGAGAGAGACAACTACAGAAGAGAGAAGATACAAAGTTAATAACAGGCAGTGGTGGCGTATCAGTGGATGGAGAAAGCAGGAGGAGCTCAGTGTGTCGACGGGAAGTCCCCCAACAGTCTAAATCTATAGCAGCATAACTAAGAGCTGGTTCAGAGTCACCTGAGCCAGCTCTAACTATAAGCTTTATCAAACAGGAAAGTTTTAAGTCTAGTCTTAAAAGTAGAGACAGTGTCTGCTTCCCAAACATGAACTGGGAGCTGGTTCCACAGGAGAGGAGCTTGATAGCTAAAGGCTCTGCCTCCCAAATATCAGTTGGATATATTAAGATCAAAATCTAACAATTAAGCTTTCACCTGGTGGGTCGCTCTGATTTTAGCTGTGTAGCCTCTTTCAAGGCACACAGTGCAGACAGCATAGTGACAAGTTACTGCAGCTAAAATGCAGTAGAACTACACAAAGTATGGATATCACTTACACATACAGTTTTGTTGTTGTAGTAGTTACACACTTTAATTATTTAATTTAAGGTCAAGCCATGGTTTTAATGTGTTGTATGGACATGGGTCAGCATGGGCAAAGCCTTTCTCAACTTTCTCTTGTCATGTAGCTGTTTCCCACTATTCATCATAACAGTTTACCCGTATACTGTAAAACAGATGTGGCCCTGCTGTGCGTCTAGGATTTACTAATTGTTTCCAGTTTCCTCTTGTGCAGACACTAGACATATGGTTATTAAGTCAGTTTATCATAGCTACTGCTGGATTCTTATTTCATTTAGTATTTGCAAAAATTGTTGCTGTATTCAGAAGTACACAAGAGAACGGCAGGGAAGCTGACTGCCTGAGGTTATGTTTTCTTTTTCCTCTTTAAGTACAGAGAGTCTGTGCAGTGAGACAGCAGCATATAAATATCATCCATATCCACCCAGTGCCTCATCCTCCTCTACATCAGCTCCCTCCTTCCCTGTTCACCCACCCCCAGCCCCTTCAAAAATTCATGTAATGAAACTGGATTCCCAGAGCAGCCTGCTCCTCTCTCATCTGTCTCATCTGTTGTAGTTGCAGCTCCAGTATTTCTCCCCTCAATTGTTCGCTCTATTTATTGTGTACCTGCCTGGATGTTACGTTCAGAGTTCATGCTGCTCTCTCCAGTTTGTCTTCCTGTCTTCTTAAGACTTGATGCTTATTCCTGGGTTCGCACTGGAAATAAGTACCACCTCCAGTGCTCAGGGCAGCATTAACATCCACCTTTCCCATGGGCCTCCACTGAGCTGGGCTAATTGAGAATTGATTGCTGAGTGTAGACTGTGTTTTCCTCACTTTGTTTTTATGGTTATTATTTATTCAGCACCAAAACAGGACACAAGGCAAAAACTTGGCAGAACTGAGAGAAAGCTGCACTGCAGCAGAGGCATTTGTTGTTGTTCTACGGGCTATTGTCCTGTTGGTCTGTTGCATTGTAGAGAAAAACATGGAGGAGCTGTAGCTGCATGTGAACTAGTTTACAGCTGGTTTGCTTCATCTCTGTGTTGTCTTTAGTCATCCCACAGCTGACACCTGCTTACATCCACATTTATTTACTAAATTGTCATTCGAATTATCTGTATATAACACAGCTTCTACTTCTGGGAATTGTCAGGAAGTACATTAATAAAGACATACAGCTACATCGGGTCGTTATTACATGTTTATATATGGCTCATAAATGATTCATGGGTCTTAAAGTGGCTTAAGCTGTTGCCATTTATATTAATAATTTACATGAAATTTCTGCAAGAAGGAAGGTAAACAAGATACAATGGTGCCTCTGTTGTCTCAGTTTGGACCTTTAACAATGTTGGCAGGTAGAACGGAACTTCAGGATCTTTGGGACCTGTGGTTGTCCTGTCACTGTCTTTGTCAGGTGTCTACCTGTTACGAGGCCAAACCCTGCACTCTACATCAACACAATATCATAGTTTGTGCTGCTAAATGTAGATGGGCCAGAATATAATATAATAAGTCTTAAAGTTTAGACAGAAAAATCAGTAGTTAATTAATTAGCATGTCCTACTAATACTAATACTAATAAAAAACATGCAAACACAGTAGTCAACTTCATGGTCAGCAGAAAAATCATAGATTTCATATCTAGATATTGCACGATAAGTCGATAACGTCATCACTAGTGGTGGGCGATATAGCCTCAAAATTATAACACGGTATTTAAAAAAAATCTGCAATATTGATAATTATGACGGTAAAGAAAAAAATGACTAAACAGTTAATAATTATCAGTAAAGTCTAGTAACTGATAGTGATCTATGACTGCACCTTGCAGGCAGCAGCATTTATTAGTGCGAACACAGTGAAGGGTATTTTCCATCCTTCTTTTCCAGAGAGCTTCTGTCATTGACTAAGTTTACCTCCAGTAACCAGGTTACTCAGAGAGAGCAGTCTGACAGTAGTCCTACTTCGTAATTCATAATTCGGCCGACTGCAGGCTTGTGTGTGTGTATGCATGTATGTATGTGTATATATATATGTATGTGTGTGTATATGTGTATATATACAGTATATATACACATGCATGTATGTACATCCACTCACTGGGAGAAATTAAGCATGATCACCATCTGAGCCTGACACACTGCTGTTTGTGCACTCTAGTACATGTGTTGCTGTACATGATTGCATTGCTAGATCATTAAGTTTGTTACTACTAATAATAATATTTTGGTGGATGGTAGCCTATGGCACAGCTCTGATCATTACTGTGACAGGCCTACTTGTAGCAGAGCTCTGCAGTGGTTCTGACACAGTAAACATCAGGTAATGACAAGAAGATTCGCTGTTGTCATTCGTGATTGGACAGAACATGGCTCATGTGACCATAAAACAGGCTTTATAGATATCAGCAGGGTTTGAACTTTCACCTGCAGTCAGAAACCACAAGTCTTTGAACACTGTCCTGTGCCGTGCCAGTAAAACAAACTAAAGGCACAACAGGGAACGCGTCATACAGTACACAGATACTGAGGCTCCAGTAAAAAAATTTTTTAAATAGTTTTCCATGATAAAATGAAAATAACAGGACGGATTTTGTGCAACACATTTTTGTCTGTCATCTCGCTGAAGGACACACATAATCCTGCTTCTGATTTTCTTGCTCAACACCTCATATTTATGCTGCTGCTGTTCTCTGAGCTACATTTATAGTCACAACAGAAGCATGCAGAGCTCTCCCTTATGTGCAGACAGTAAGCTGTGTCTGTCTGAGAGATTTTTCTGCTTGAGTTTGTTGCAGTCAAAGCAAACTGGGACTGTGTTTTGTCAGTGTTTGTGCCTCCATGATTTGTGTTAGTGTGCACGCCTGTGCATGTGTGAGTCATTGTAGGGATTAAGAGTTATCAGAGAACAATATTAGTGAGAGAGTGAATCCCATAAATACTTTGTACAGGAAATCTTAGACTTGGTGGAGGAAGCTATGGAGAGAAGAGTCTGCAGTCTACATGACTAGAAACACTCTCTTATACACATATGAGATATACACACTTACATCTGTTCACACACCACCACCAGGTGGATTTAATGTTGTGGCTCATCAGTGTACCCATTCCTGATCTCCAGAAAAATGTGGTTAATCACAGCAAATTAATAAAAACTGCATTTTGTATTGACTCTGGTTATCTTTGTGTAATATTAACATTTTTGGATGATCTGAATCATTTCAGTGTGACAAATAAGCAAAAAATACAAAATCAGGAAGGGGTCAAATACTTTCACTAACCTGCCCTGTCTAGTACTTTACTGATCACTGATAACTGTACCACATTTATTTCTTTGTTGCCTGACTATCAATGAGAATGATCCAGATCTTAATCATAGATAAACAGCTTGTCCATCATTAGTAGCACGTTCTGTTTGCAGCCATGTAAAACATACACAGTCTAACATACACAGGACTAACTTTAAGGTGTTGCAGATTTACCGTGGGCAGACTGCAGAACAGAAGAACAACGCTCCTACATGTGCTTCTGAATTTAAACTGTACAATAGTAAATAACATCTATGACTGAAAACCACAGCCTGTCTGCTTCACAGAAAATCACCATACAGATGCAGCTATCTGAGCTCTGAAGCCTATTAGTAGAAACCCTAATGTAGCTGAAGTGGTGTTTAATACAGGATCACAAATACACTCTGACCAATACAGAAATATTGCATCACACGATTGACTGTGGCTATTTAACCTTATTTGTAATGGATTTGTGTTTATTTTGCTCTCAAGTCTGTCAAGTGGGTTTTATACTTGTGGTTGTCCAGCAGTGAATGTTCAGTGGTCAGTGGGAACCGCAGCCAAACGTTTTTAGAACGTTTGGCTGTGTTAAAAGTGAATAAAACATCAACAAGCTCCAAATGCAGGTAGATTTTCTGTTTGGAAAGTAAATCATCACACTGATGGACAAATGTTTGTAGCAAAGTAGTTGTGTAATAAAACACTACTAGTAGAGTCTCTGTGAACGGACAGGTGCTAAACACTGCATAAGGAAGCTAGTGGTAGGATGAATAGTTCCTCTCATCACTTATCACTTCCCTTTGTTTACAGATTTAATAGAAGTCACTGTGTACCATCTGCTTCTGTCTGTCTCAGAAGCATGTTAGTGTGATGCATTCATGGACAGTAGAGAATTTAGGTCATTTGTGACAAACGGACTGAGTGTGGGTCATCCATGTTTTGGAAACCCTAAAAGCCTGATTTAGTAAAAGTACTAAATTGTGAGCAAAGTTTTAAAATTCAATCCAGAGGAATCAAAGGTGTTTAACGGAAGAGTCTGGTAATCAGAATAAGAAGAAACAAATTCTGTCACGTTTGGTCTCATTCAGTGTGTTCTGTGTGCAGGAAACCAGAGTCAGCAGATCACATCGGGGGCATGAGGTGCACACACACGTGTACACATCTTCTCTGTGTACAGTGAGTTAAGCTTATGACTTACTTTTATACGAAATGCAGGTGAAACTTCCTGAAAGTGTCCTTTCACAACTGTGTGGGTTAAATCCTTCACAACCACTAGCTGATCCATACAGAAGTGTCTTTTATGGAGCATTGTGATGTCTGTGTCTCTATAGTGTGTTTGTCAAAGTGAAGAATGAAGTGTAGAATGCTGAGATCAACTCCTTGAGGTGTATTCTGGCTTTTACATTTGCATGCAGCCATGACTTGAACAGGTTAAATGAGCCAGATGTGTATGTGACACAGAAAGGCAGCTGGTTCTGTCTACTGGTTGGTCAAGAGGCTGATTTCAACATCTGTTTACATATTGGTTCAAAACAATACTGCTTTCTGAAATTTGCCTTTATTATTAATCTGACTTACAAGTAGCTTCATGAACTTCCAAAGTCAAGTTCAAACTGTTGAACAGTTGATGGTTTCAGTTGCTGAGCCAAGCTGTTGTAGAGCAGCATGTGGTTTGGTATCAGCCTGCTGAAATAAGCAGGAGACGTAGGAATGGCAGCGTATGTTTATATTATTCTTTATTCATGCACATGCACCCAGTACCATCATGGATACTGGTCTCTGAACTGCCCTGATGAAGCTGGATGGCTCCTCTACTCTTTACCCTGGTGGACATGATCGTGGCCTCTGCGATTTCTGATCCAACCTTTTTAAAACAGAGTTGTAGTTCACAGGAACTGCAACTTTCTGATTTGACCTTTTAGTTGAGACTTATTTTTATCACACAAGATCAATAAAGATTGATCTCAGCTTGAACTGTGAGCTCAGGTATCAGACACTTTTTATCACAGAGTAGGTTCATGTTGTGCTAAACATCACATTAGTTAAATATCACATTTACAAGTAGCTTCATGAACCAAGATCAGTTCTGCAGTAGCTGATCACACCTGTACTGCGCCTCCACTGTGTCTCTCTCACTCACACACACACACACACACACACACACACAGGTTTACTCAGTAACACTAACAGCTGCATAGATATTATGGTGTAATTTGTTAATACTGAGAAAATAATTCAGTGTTTTAATGCTAAAAAACAATGAAGAAAAAGCAGATACTTTTATGTTTGTAAATTAACGTCTGAATCCACGTAACATTCAAATATTTCTTTATGGGATGTGTGACTTTTTCATGACTCTTCAATTATTTGTTTGCATGGTACATGTACATATTTAACATGTCACCAGATCCATCATGGGCAGTAGGCACATGTTCACCTGTGATATAAAACACAAGCTATAAAAGCTCTGGACAACCGAAGCTCAGAACAGATGCACAGTTCTGCCTGAAAGTTTGTGAACCCTTTAAGATTGAGGAGGTTTTGTCTCTACAGTCACCAAACGTAATGTGGAGACAGAACATTGTTCAGTTGCCTTCTGGATTATCCACAAGCTGCAGACAGACAGAAGAGTCATCCTGATCCTGAGCTGTGTTGCTGGGTCTCCCAGGGCAAAGAGACAGAGATGGGGGACGGATGGTGTCTGGTTTGGGGACCTCAGAAGTGTTTCCCTGTGTTTTGCAGATGGTGTGGTTCTGTTGACTTCAGCAGATGATGACAGTTTGCAGCAGAGTGTGCAGTAGCTCAGAGTGTGAGACTGACAGGTGGATCGGTGCATTCCAACACTCACCTGTGGTCATGTGCTTTGGTGCGTGGTACCTTACTGAACCTGCTGCCACCAGGGGCAGTAACAGTGATGATAAGGGAATCATGCTTAAATCAGAATGAACTCTGCTGTGTTAACCTTGGTCTCTGTGGCCGTGTCCTGCCGTCTCTTTCAGGAGCTGCTGTCCAGCTGGAGGAGAATCTGCCAGACTCCTGCGAGGCTGGAGCTCCGTGCAGGATCAGTCTTTACAAGAACAAGCTGCACCTCCCTGAGTCCTGAGTGGAGGAGTTAACAAGCCAACAGCACAGCACCCAGGTCTTCACACAGACAGGTTTCCTCTGAATACGATGCTTCCTACATAATGTGATACTACTCAAATGGAATTTTTGATGAACTGACGGATGGAATCCCATATAGAACTATGAACTGTGTGTGCGTGCGTGTGTGTGCATTTTCTTAATGTCTTATTAGTCCTAGAACCCTGCCTCATCATCGCCTCCAAACATGCAACCTGGAAGAAAAGCAGGAGCACACTGTGTGTGTGTGTGTGTGTGTGTGTGTGTGTGTGTGTGTGTGTGTGTGTGTGTGTGTGTGTGTGTGTGTGTGTGTGAGAAGACAATAAGTCCTTTTCAGTGGGCTTTCATGAGGTGGAGCTTTTAATTTAGATAAGTGCATCAGGTAGCTGTCAGTGTTCACTAAGAGGATATTTGGCTCCTCAGTCTACATGAATACATTCATATTGTGAAGCTCAGCATTTCGCACATCTTCACCATGTACTAGTGGGAATTCTGCAAAGTTCACTGCAGAAGCGTACCATAACACAGGTCTCACTAAGTGTTGAGACGACACAGGAGCAGATACATAGTGGACATCACAGTAGGCAGTGATGTTAAAGTCTCTTCATACTCTACACAGGAGCAAACAGGAGGGTTTGATGTGACGTGACACAAGCACAAATGTAGTTTTCTGTGTTTCCAGTAGTGGCTGCTGTAAATACTGTAACTGTCACAGACTGTAACAAAGTGTAAGATGGCAGCGAGGACCGACTCATCAGCGTCTTTATTATACAGTGAACAGATGCTGTCACTGTTGACAACCTTCATTCACTGCCAGTGTGGTTTATTCTGTCCTCTTCCATAGACATTTTGTTCCTACTGGACAAGTCACCTGACCTGAGGGACCATGGGACATGATCTGTTACTGCCCCCTGTTGGATGAACACTAAATCACATTAGATGCAACTGTTGCGCTTCGTGTGTTTCTAAAACACCAGAGTTTACAGCTGCGTCTCTGCAGCGTGTGAAGAGTGAAACTGTTCAGGGATCTGACTGTTAACAAGCTTTTTAAACTAAATATCAAAAAGAATCATGTGTTCGGGAAGTTAGAGGATGCAGCACATTTGTATATATTATAAATATTGGTGTGAATGAAGGCTCCCAGGTTTGACTTTCAGCTGTTCCCATGTGATGATGCGTAGGTACAAAGGTTCCTCTGGCCCACAGTACTGTTACTGTTCGCTCATACACAAAGGCTTCGATCCTGATAGTGCCATAATCAAACCACAGATCTGCTGGAGCCTCAACAGACTTGTGCCCTAAATAAATTCACAGTATTTATGTCCTTCTTTCTTTTGCCTTTGTTGGGTGCCAAAGTGTCGAGCTGAGCTCTAAAACAGTTTCAGGCAACCTAAAACCACAGAAAACACACGTGGGTTTAATTAAGATGCACATGTGTCAGTTAAACTTCTCAAGCTGCACATGAAGCTTTTTGTTTGCAGCTGAAACAGTGACACCAGAGACGTGACGAGTCCTGCAACATCTTTTGTGTGTGTGTGTTGCTGCTCTTTATCGGACAAGTACAAGCAGCACAGAACAGCTGTGTGTACAGTGTGATCTGCAGAAACCATCACTGCCAAAGAGCTGTTGAAGCAAGACACTGAAACATTGTCACTGTCCCACAGGTGTCAAGTCTTTTCTGCAGCTGTCACAATGAAACCAAATGGTTTCTGCAAGACACACGCTGATCGTGGCATCTCTGTGCTACTGTGTCGTATTTGCCGTTGTCTCAAGTCTTTTGCATTTATGTAAGTAGCTGTGGGCTGGAGGAGGAGTGTGGAAAGCACTGAGCTCATTCACTTTCTGCAGTTGGATTTTAGCTACTGCACAAAACAAAATATTCCTAAGACTTTTTAGAATTTTGAAATGATTTGAAAAAAGAGCTTTTTTGAAGACAAAATGTTAGATGCTGTACAGTTTGTTTGTACTGGTGGAAATAAACACTGACTCACTTTTCAGACTCCTGAGTGTTTTTAAGAACATTAGATGTCACATCAGAAACCGAGTGGTGGTAAAGTCTCATCGTGAACACAAACACATTTGGACTGTTTTTTTCCTGGGACACAGTGGTGATAGAGAAACCAGTGGTTTGGTGCACAGGCTGTAATTCTATTAACTAACACTGAAACTATTGAGGTTTTTACTGGAACATTATAATTTGACTTATTCACTTCATTCCTGAACTCATCCTGTCTGTGCTGCTCTGCTCCACACTTTTATTAAACCTGACAACATGTAACTTTTTATTACATTTGACTTATTTGGACATATTTTGTATAATTTGGGTCAATTATTACTACACACAAATTACTGCAATAGGAACATTGTCCATTATAAGTTCTAGTACCTTTATGACAGTAACCATTCTAATATCCAGGATCCTAAACACTTGGTTGGTAAATCGCTTAGTTCATGCCTTTATTCTTCATGCTGCAGTGTGTCTTCCTCACACACACAATAATAATGAGCTATTAATTATTAATCAATACATCATGACATTAGGTTATTTATTGAAGAGAATGAGTGTACATTTCCAAAACAAGATGACAGATAAATAAATTTTTATTATTCATTAAAAAAATTCACAGGTATCAATCCTTTGGAAGTTCAGATTTTTACATAGAACATATTTACATTTGATGCTCCGCCCATTTAGTACATGCAATGAGAAAAATACTTTGTACCTTCTGTATTTAGTAGAAATACACATGAAAGCTCCAACATACAGTGTTAAACTGTAAGGCCTACTGTGAGTTTGGTTTTAGTAAAATACTAGTGCACACAAAGTGGCAACATTTCAGGCTTTGTTTCTTCTTCAGACCTCTGATGTTTTCAGTATTTAGCTTATCGTGTTTCATGGATGCAGAAGCTGTACTGAACTGTACAAAGGAAAACAGTGGAGAACAGTGCAATGTTCTCAAACTCTCTGCCCGCAGCCCTGTGCCTGTGCTGCTGCTGCTTCTCAGGAAGAGGATGCATTTAATGCAACTTTTTACTGTACATGCACGTGTGCATTCCTGGTAGATTCACTTTGTAACTCTGTATTTCTGCTGTTTGACTTTCATCACAAATGTAACAGCTAACCCTCCTGCCTCTAACGTGGCTTCCTGGATTCTATTTCATTCTCATCAGTATATGAAACCACACACCCCAGTTTGCAGCCTGCTGCACTTTTCCCTTCAGGACAGTCTAAGAAAACGACACCTCATTCGCATTTTATTCTACATCTTGTTGTAGCAAGAAGGTGAGATTAGCATTTACTGTTAATCTTTAAACTTCATGTACAAAATCTAAAATATAGGCATGAAAAAAAATCATAGCATGTAAACATGGGCTGCGTGTTTCTATACCACAATTTCATCTACTGTTCATACATAAAAGATTCAATGTTTTTCAATCCAGCTGAAATTACAATCCGTCAGCTCCACTGCACATCAGTGATTTTAGCATTGATCAATCATTTAAAGGAAGAAAAAGGACAAAATGTTTTCTCTTTTTGTTTTGGTCTTTGGATTTTCTCTGGGTTTTATCACCAGAGCAGATTTGAGCAGTGGAGCACAAACGGCACAAACGTTTCTGTGTGACGCTGTAAAAGTTAGTTATGTTTAAAAGTTGCTAATGAAGAACCTACAGGGAAAGTTTTCTTCTTGACTTTGAAACTTTGCATCAATCAGAAGACTGCGCACGACTGACAACTGCTTGTGATCACACACTAAACTGAGGAGAAGAGGAAGCTGCAGCTCAGATGTGCTCCTCTCAGCAGAAAGCTGAAATATTATTCTGTAGATGAGGCCTGGTATGAATCTCTTCTGTGCAGAGAACAGGAGAAGAAAATCAATGTTGTGCAAATTTAAAGCTATGACTTATTGCTGTGTCTGGATGGGAGGGGAGGAATACGAGCCCCACTGTGTTCTCAGCAGCAGGGCTGCAGGCGGGAGGAGCTCAGGAAAAGACACATGCTGCTCTTTCTGCTCCTTGGAATTGTCATTTGTGTATTTGTCCTTTTCAGATACATTCAGTAAAACAGAGAGAGCTACAGTACAACACAGAGGCACAGGAGGATTTCAAGTAAAGTATCTGAAAAGAATCGTGTCTGTGAAAGAGACATGGTTTGATCTGTCATGATCCAAACACTTGAATTGTTTTCATAATAAAATTCAGAACAGTTGGAACAAGTCTAAAAATGCCAAAGCTGCTGGTCAGAGGAAGTTGAACTGGAGGTTCCTGGAGATGTTTCACTTTCATCTGAAAGGCTCCATCAATTTAACTGACTGGACGGTCGAGGTATTTAACGTCTGTGGAGTCGTTAGCATAAGACACATCAGGCATCATTTAACATCTACGACACCACTCACCACCTTATAACTTTAACAGCTGTTTACACTCTGACATGTGACCAGTGGAACATGATGGTCGCTGGGACGACCACAACGAGCCTCAAGGAGCAAACGACTCCACATACTTTTAACACTTTGGACTCCGAACCAGTCAGAACTCATGAAGACTTTTAGATCAGAGGTAAAAAAACTTCTTCAAGAATCTTCAAAGAGATGAAGAGCCTGAAAATATCACTGGATAAATCCTGAGTTCAGTCCAGTTTCACTTCAAAACCAAATGTGCTACACTCTAAATTCTCCAGTAACACTTAGGTGTAAAATAACAGCCAGAGGAGATTAAATAAAATCAAATGAAAATAAAATAAAATGTGAGAGGCTATAAAAAAATCTAATAAGTTAAATGTTTGTCTCACAAAGTTAAACTCAGTGATTGCCTCTTTAGAAAACTTACAACATGGGGCTGGGTCAACATCACACTTGGGGGAAATGTCAGTTCAAATGACTCCTAAAATAATCCACATTGATTTGTCTACACGCTGTAAAGATGTGCTCAGTGAACACAGGGACTGAGTTTACTCAGTCTGCAGGTGATTGTTCAGTCAGTGTGACGTCCACCACAGTGAAGAAACGTGCCAAACAAAACCAAACAACAAATTCTGTACAACAGTAACAACATCTCTCTTCATCAGTGGAAATCCAGTAAGTCGGTTTAATAAAACCTCATACTTTACACTTCTGTCACTACAAACAACCGACTCACTTGATACTAAATGTAGGAAAACAAATACAGTGTTCAGGTGATGAATTTCTTTCATTTCAAGCAGACAGTGTGAAAACAGGGAAATGGATCTACAAGCGAGATTTTAAAGAGCTTTCAACACGTTCGGACCACATTACTGCTAAATGAATATTTCTTTGGGTTTAAACGAGCTTTTCTTCCAGGACGACAGAAGCTTCACGTGTAGCGTCACCATGTTATAAAGTGCCTGTTAAAAGCTTCGCGTTCGGACTCTGCTGTGTGGTGATTGTCACGCTGGGACATGAGGGTTCTCCAGAGCTCATCCTGAGTCTGGTTTCCATAGCAACTGCTACATTTCACACCGGAAGGTGATGATCAATTAAAAGCAATGGGGAGTGATTAGCTAACAGCATCTGTATGGAAACATCTGCTCCGAGGATGCACTGTACTCCACTGTGATTACAGACACTAAGGCACTAAGTAACCGTCGATGTTCGTTCAGCCATCTCACTTTGATGTGTCATTGATTGATGCGTCAGTGGCACAGAGGACACGTTCAGGGCTTTCTAAGCATTACTTTGTCCATCGGCTTCTGTTTGTCAGACTGACTGATAAAAGTCACACAAATCACACATTTGATTAAAGGTTCCTCCTGGAGTTCAGTCTGAAACTCAGACTTAGAGTGGAACTGACTCAGGAGTCACCAGCACCACAAGCGTCTGAAGCAGACACCAATATTTCATTCATATTGGCTAATGTTAAAGCTAAGCTTTGCTACACGATATTCTTGGGATCATCAGTTCAGCATGACTTCACCTGGTCTCTGGGAGGAAGTCACTACCTTTGTTTGCCTGGGACACACACAGACCATGACAAACAGTCATTCAGTGACTAATCCTGAGAACCCAGCTGTCTTCTCACCCACAGGGTGACAGACATGGTCCAGTCAGGCAGAGACAGGTGTGGACCTTTTCTATTAAGAGACACTCTGGATGCTGGTTGTTGCAGAAGTTCAGGTCCTCAGCAGTAGTAGATGTCCCCGTCGTTGTTGGGATCCAACATCATAGTAGGCTTAGCTTCTAACAGAGACAGAAAGACATAAGGATAGAGTGGTCAACACACACCTTCAGACATTAGCGTGGCATGAGTCAGGTTCATATGTAAATTAAAGCATCTCACACTGGACTATTATTGTTGTTATTATTGTTATTTTCCATAGCAATGCTTGGAAACACTTACTAGACTTTAGTTATAAGACTCCTCACATAGTCTTACACAGTCCCATGAAAATGTACTGTTCACTGGAGACATTTGGGTTTAAGATCACAAGGTGAAAATAAGATCAAAGTTTATCTTCAGCTTTTGGCAGATGAAACTTTGAGATCATCTTTTTTACTTTTGTGCTGTCTGACTCTTACTGCTGAGATTAAAGCCTCTAAATTTCTGCTGTGGCCTATCTGACAGTAGGTGCCAACTTCTGTTCACAGCATCAAATGAAAACAGAAATGAATTTCACTTGTCTTGATCTTAGACCCAAATGTTCTCAGTGTACAGCAAACACAAATAAATTAGCATTGCCATTCCAATACTGCATTCCAGGTTCATGTGCTCTGTGTTCACCATACCCGTCTGCTCCTCTCCTTTCCCCTTCTTCTTCTTCTTGTCTTTCTTCTCTTTGGGTTTGGAAAGATGCAGCAGTCTGGTGGGGAGCTGGGGCTCCTTCTCTGCTCCCTGAGGCTTAGAGGAGGACGACGAGGAGAAGGGGTTGAAGTTTTTGCTCATCCTCTTGGATCCGATGCGAAGGAAAGATTCTTTGGATGGGGCAGAGGATGACAGCTCCACCTGCAGAACATCCAGACTTGTTATAGGCTCACACAGCTGCAGAAGCCTACTAAACGGCAACAGTTAAAAAGAACTATGGTTTCACCTCTTTTGGTGGTTCTGCTGCTTCTTTCAAATCCAGATCCAGAGACCCAGAGCTGTGGAATCTTATGGAGTCCTCAGAGGTGGTCGAGGGAGTCCGCTTGTATCTCTGGAGCTGCTCTGACTGGAAATAAAGCACAGAGAAACAACAGATATTAACTGCACATGAAGCTACAAAGCCAGAAGGCCAGAAGGCCAGAATGCCAGAAGGCCAGAAGGCCTACCTAGTGGGAGGTTTGTGGTTGTAATTCTGGGTCCAGGACATAGAGAAATGATGTGTGTCTCAGAACATGGAACCACAGAGAAATGTAGAGCTGTCAGGCCTCCTCATCACCACAGGAAGTGGACACTGACCTGATCAAGCAGCTCTACAGCTTCATAGATTAGTTAATTCAGAGCTTCCCTGGAGGGTTTACAGGCCCAGCTTCTCCTCCCATGAGACCAGTTTGAGCAGAGCTGCTAATGACTTCTGCATCTTTGTCAAGCCAAGATACAAGACTGAGTCCTAACAATCTAAGTAACAATCTGACCTACTATCAATCAATTAAGCTGGAACTGTCACAGGGAGCATTATATATTAAATTACATTACATTACAGGCTGAGGTTTTCTTGTTTAGATTGATTGATAGATGAATTGATAACAATCTAAGTGACAGCTGAGAACTGAGCTGTGGTTAAGCAAGTGATGTACCTGAGAATTCACTAATAATTCTGTATCACTGAGGAAACAAACACAACTTGTGAGCTCTGAGGACAAGCTGGGTAATATATGCAGGTAATATAAAACCAGATTAAAGTTCAAAACATGGAGCAGTGGGTGTAAGTTACAGCAGTTGCTGTGCTTGGAAACAGCTGAGAGGGTGGGTGTCTGTACCTCTGCTCTCACTGATGCAGATGACAGATAAAAAGCACTAACATAGTCTCTCTTATTTTTGTGCTTGGTTTAGACTCATAGCTTAGACTCTGCAAGGGAAGAAGATCCCATAGACCCTGACCTCGTCTCTCTTCATGGCCTCCAGCTGGTCGGTGTCTCTCCTCAGGGTCTCCTTGTCTCTCTCCAGCTTCCTCTGTGCCTCCCTCATTTTCTCCACCTCTCTCTGGAACTCCTCCTTCTTCCTCTGCAGTGACTCTCTCTCCTCTGCCAGCTCCTGATGTCTTCTCCTGGTCTCTTCCTCTTCTGCTTTCAGTTTCTCCTCCCACTCCCCTAGACCTCTCTCCTTCAGGTCCCACTCCCTCTCTCTCCTCCTCTTTTCTTCCTGATATGCAGCCTGTTGTTTCTGAAATAAACCACACAAATATACACATGGGATTGTATTACTACAGAGGTGTAATACTTATATGTAATGTAACAAGTTTCTCTGCAGCTGTGAAGTGTGAAAATAGGAACACCGGGAGAACCTGGAGACTGGCTGCCTCCTGACGCTGCCTCTCTAGACTCCTGTGCTTCTCCTGCTCAATGAGGGAGGAGGGACGGGAGGAGGATGAAGATGAGAGCGAGGAAGACGATGAGTGTCTGGAGGAAATTGCGGTGAGCCGGTCGTTTAGGGACTGCCGCTGGTCCTCGATGAAGGAGTCCTGCTGGACCACCACAGCCTGGATGCACAACAAGATGGTTTCAGCTGAATGAAACTCGAGTGTAAACGCACCCTGAACATGGTATCTGAGGAAGTGTACATGTGTCTCTGGTACCTGCAGTGAAATCAGCAGTTTGTGAAGATGTGTCACACTTTGC
Source organism: Helostoma temminkii (assembly GCA_900302695.1). Classification (NCBI taxonomy): domain Eukaryota; kingdom Metazoa; phylum Chordata; class Actinopteri; order Anabantiformes; family Helostomatidae; genus Helostoma; species Helostoma temminkii. The sequence goes on along the minus strand of OMLM01006401.1, from coordinate 37,492 downwards.
TGGACCTGCTGAAGAAAACATTACAGCATTAAATGGCAGGGACCTTCCAACAGTGATTTGTCATTGTGCTACATAAATAAACAGAAATGAAAATCCACAGTGTTTGTTCTGTGAAAAAAGTATCCGAAGCTAAAATTAGGTTTCCCTTAGTTAAATTAATCCAGTGGACATATGCTGTTGTGAAATTCCCTCTTTGTGTTTCCCCGTTGAGCTGCAGTGGGAGGAAAATGGGAATGTACTAAGAATGCTGCAGTTTTAGAAGGTACTTGTTGATGTGATTAAGGTTGAAGCCTCCTATTGTCTTCAGGTAAACTTTTAAATACATTTTTTGCACAGATGGTGGACTGTAATGGCCCCCATCTCTTTCTGTACATAGAAAACCTCTTTGGAGAAACAGAAGGTATAATGTGTTTCAGTGCCCATATGGACTGTCAAGACAGAGCCTATTCTTTAGGCAGGGCTGAAAACAGCAGAGCAGACTTACCTCATTGTTTCTCTTCAGCAAGATCTGAAGGCTGGCAGTCGCTCCCTGAGGTGCACGCGCGCACACACACACACACGCACGCACACACACACGCACACACACACACACACACACACACACACATTAACATTTCAAGCACATTTAACATCCACGCAGGCTTTGATAAGAGTGTGTGTCTATATGTGATGAACAGCAGAGGGCTGCTGGAAAGACGCAACACAGTTACTATGTCACTGGATATGGATTGTAGTTTCTGTCATGTTAGCATCATGCTATTACCTTTATTTTTTGTAGTATCACTGTTATTAGTTATGTACTGGGAGTCAGCTGCTAAGAAATAGCAATGCTATGTTAGCATGTGGCTACGGATGTAGTCCTAACATTTGGCACATTAAACTATGAATTAGTAATAAAGAGATTCTTCTCTGAATTACTGAACATGGAATACCTTCATCAAAGTATTAACACATTATTCACCACTATTAATTGAAGAAGAGATGTGAGTGTACTAGTTTCACTGTTTAAGCACAGGTCTGACACACAGGGGTTTACATTTGTGCTTCATGCTTATTCGTGCTTATAAACAGGACCTGAGAACAAAATGCATTCATAACTAATGCACTGTAGAGATACGTACTGTATATAGACAAACACACACCTTCTTCAATACGCTGTCTGACTCAGTCCTGCGGAGGTCCAGTGATTCATCCCCATCCTCCTTCTCTCCATCTGAGGATAAAGAAAAGGAGAGGAGAGAAAGGACTGAAGCAGCTGAGATGTGAGTCAGGTTAAGTCCTAGCAGGAAACACCTGCTGACATTAAGTCAGGATAAACAGCTCTTTAAAGCACAAGTGAGGACTCATGACTGATTCTGCCTGTACAACAGACACTGAATTCCTTATGTTTTATATGTGTGTTTACTAACCTACATGTGTATGAGAGTGTGTGTGTCTTACTCTTGCTGCTGTTCATCTGATGACTGTCAAAGCCTCCAAATGTCTCAGCTCGCCTGGGCAGACAGACCGGCCCCACACTGCCCTCTGTCAGGCCAGCAGGAGCACTGCGGCCTGCTCCACCAACACCAGTGTTGACCAAAGAGTGCAGGCTCTCCACTGCACACAGATGGGAAATATAGTATTACACACGTAGATAGCAACACGACAACCAAAAACACAATATAATACACCCCCTGCTCACCTTCTCTCAGTGCATCATTTATTATTGACTCGCCCTTTGTGACATCATCAGGCGTAGCCCTGAATAACATCCGCTCTCTGACTGGTGGGTTCATATCCTCAGGGGCAGAATTACAGTCGCCTAGTTCTCTGAAGATGTGCACCTTCTCCTCCAATAAAGAGATTATCTGTTCGTCTTTTTTGCGTAGAAGCTCTGGAATAAAACGCCAGTGGATTTATGAATGACCAGTACAACAGGAACCAATACCATACACTGGGCTCTGCTGATGAACAGGAAAGTAGGAAGGTGTTGCTGCCTCAGGGTTTTTATTCAGGACCCCCATCCAGTATCATCCTCTGTTCTAACACCTGACAGTGTAACTTCACCTGTTCTTGTATGACAGCCAGGAGACTCACCTCTGACCTCCTTAGCTCTGTTCTCCTGCTGCCTCCTGTCTTCTTCTGTCTCGCTGGGAACTCCCTCATCCTCGTCTTTCTCCCTGTCAACACACATATACACACACACCCATGAGAGCTCTTTGGAATAACAGAAGTTTAAGCATAACATTTAACAGATGTCCTATGGAGGCATCATGTCTGCTCGACCCACTGAACACACATTGACAAACGTGATCACACAGAACAGATCAGTGTTTGGAGCTTTTACTTCCAGCTTATACAGATAATCCATCACTGAATGTCTGCCTCCTCTAATATGAGTTACAGTAAGAGTGATGTGTGTTTGAGTCCTCACATGCAGTGCATGGCGTCTTGTATGATGGCCCGCCACGTGTTGCGCTCCTCCTTGCTGCTGGCCAACACCTCCACCATCTCTGGTTTATCGGTACCAGCTGTAATGAGAAAGAGACCTGCGCAGAACAAAACCTGGATCAGTATTCACATTCCATGTATTATTATTGTAATTTTTTAAAGTTTAATGTTTTAATGCCTTGTATTTTAAATATGTCTGCCTATATATTTATATAATACATATGGGGTTTTTAGAGCTAAATCACAGAATACTGACCTCGCTCCTCATTAGCCACCTCTCTAACGATCAGATTCTGTAAAGAGATGACTGTGGAGCGCTGGTCCTGAAGACAGAAGTTCACACCAAAGTCAGTACTACCAGAATATTTAGTACTTTAATAAATTATGTGTTTGCAGTGTTCTACTTACTAAAGAGGCAAACACATATTTCTGGTCTTTTTCCTGAAGGAAGACCAACACATCGGACAGGAGCATTGCATGGACATCTGCAACATGAAGGGACAAAGACAAGTCAGTTTATTCATTATCTCATTTAAAACAACACAAATAGCCTAAAGTGTATCACATGACATCAATAAAAAAATGGTCTTGTGGGATGGCAGATTCAAGTTGGAGCAATTTCTGTGAAGACATAGTCTCCACTGAGCTTCAAAACTGACTAAAAACAAACAAATCAGCAGCAGAGTACCAGAGGAGACCCTCAAGGAGAATGTGGTCATGTTAATTATTATTCTCTAACTGGATGCACCAAAATGAACATTGTCAAATATCATAATCATGAGACAACTGCTAAAAACACTTTTTATTAAAAAATGCTAACTGTGTGCTGAGCTGAGTTTTTTTATCTAGACTAATAATAAAAAAATTGTTTAGGAAAGTTTGCAATTGAAAGTTTGCAACTGAAATCAAGATTCTCCAGAACACTAGAGATGAAAAGGAAAGAAACAGATGAGACAGAGACATTTACATAGGTTGTTTTTCTCATGTACCTTAAAATGCATTAAGACAGGAAACACTGTACCTTTTAGTCTCCCAGCAGAGTTCTTTAGCTGCAGCGCACCATCGTGCAGCAGCTTCCTCCCTCTGATCAGGTCCTCTTTAGCAAACATCTGGCCGCTCTTCATCCTCATGATGGATTTACTGTCAGTGCGACTGCAGATTAGAGAAAGCCCAGATTTACATGAAGATACAAAATATTGGTAAAAAGACACTTTCTTATTATATGTTAGACTGCTTTGTCTTTTGGTATCTTATGAAAATTATCTGTGATTACTATAATGTTTAATTCTTGCTTCTGTTACATGTGAAGATGTTAGATAATTTCACCCTAAAATCGAATCAATAAGTGGTTGTGTGTACCTGTAGACCTCCCTCAGTCTGCATTTCTTCTCGTGTTCGTTCACTTTACTGTCCACAGCTGTAATCAACTCCTTCACACAGCGCAGTGCTTCACAAACCCACTTGTGGTCTCCATCTGAGTCTGTTCCACAGAAAAAAACATACAGTACTGATGGAGTACACTGGTTTATTAAATGGGTAGTTTCATATTTCTAGTTATTAGACCAACAGTTAATACTTAATGTGAGATTTGAATTTGTCACGGTGTAACTTTAATTCTGTTATCAATGTCTCACTTTGTCATAGCCCAATTTTTACATGAATTCTAAACCAACAATAAAAGATTTATTTACTGAGGAAATGCCACAGGACTTCATCCTCACCTTTAGTGTGCTGGAGTATCCTCTGGATAAGAACAGGATATTTCGTGATCCTCTGAGTGACCAACAAAATGCACTCTGGAATACTGAGCCTGCGCACAATGCTGCTGCTCATCGTCTTCTGCACAGACACAAAGATACACAAAGGTCATCTCAGATTAAAATAAAAAGATAAGCCATATCTGAGGTTCCCTAACATTAAGTAAATACAGACGATCTGGTATGAGATGAGTGCTGACCTTAATGAAAGCCTGGAAGCGTTTATCTTTGGCGTGCAGGTCTTTGTAGAAATTAACAGCTTCATTGTGGCGACTACAGAACTTCCCATAAACTTTCTTCATCTGATCTGCATTGATGTCTGAAAACTGATTGGAAAAACAACATTCAAACAGGGGGAACACAAGAGAAAGGGGGAACAACATTTGGGTTGTTGTATCCAGACATTTCCTTCTTGTCTCAAGAATGATCCAAACATAATAAACTGGTGACATTTAATGACAGTTATGCTTTCCAGAGTTGGAACCGTCTCTCCTCTTGTGCCAGTTTCACCTTAAAATGTCACATCTGTATTCAAGATAGTATTCAAAAGGCACTTAAGGACAACACATTCATGCTACCATGAATAATTAACCCTTTCATCCAGCTGCAAACTCAATAGAAATTTCGATTTTTAAACAGACTGCCACTAAGGCAAACATTAAGCCAGTTAAGCAACTGGCTAAGCTAAGCAACGTGTGTCCGAACCTCCCTCCAAGTTAAAATGGAGGTAGGAGAGAAAATATGTATTTCTCCCCCAGCCACACAAAACAAACAAGAATTAGCAGACTGCAAGCTTTTCAACAGATCTATTGATAGAACATCTGGATGAAATATAAAGCAGTATCAGTAGTAGAATTAGGAATTAAGCTAAATTTACTCTTTTTTTCAGTCTAACTTCAGTCCAACTGTGCTACTGCTACCTTCTGTTTGTGTACCACACTCTGGTCTGCAGAAATTTCCTGAACTGAACTATATTTTATTCTATACTACTATATTTTTGAAAAGACATGTTTTGAAAAAAAACAAGAACAAAGAAAA
>OMLM01006401.1:7898-27117 GCA_900302695.1 Helostoma temminkii | reverse complement strand
GCACAAAATCACTTTCAACTTGCTGTTTTTGCACAAAGTTGTACATTTCAGTTACTGGTCGCTGCTGTTTTGTGTTTTGTTTATTCTGTCTGCACTTTTATTTGTTTGAGCACTGTTTGCACTAGGTTGCACAGGATGCACTTTATGTGGCTAGGACAACTTAGCAGTCCTCAGCTCTATGTTCTGTCTTGTCACTGTCCTATGTAGCACCATGGTTCTGGAGAAACGTTGTCTCATTTCACTATATACTGCGTCAGCTATATGTGGTTGGAATGACAATAAAGCTTCTTGAACTTGAACTCTTGAACTTGAACTTGAAAATGGAATTGCGTATCAGTGACAGTGATTGTAAACAGCTGACAGTGATTTCTGCTAACACAACTAAGATCCAGCACAGACGGTTTACTTTGGCCATTTAAAGGTGAAAAGTCTTAGAACAATGCATTTTTGGAGTGTTTGAAACTATATGGATATTCAATAGGAACCAGTGAACTTAGGGCTGAGCGCCACAGGCATTCAGAATAAGCTTTTGAGGATGGGCTAACACATTGTTGGGTTAAGAGTGTTTTCACACCTTAGTGTGTTTGCTTTGGTCTGAATCAGTGGATGAGTAAACTTGGAAGCTTGGAGTCTTAGAGTTTGTTTTTTTCCCCACACAGAGAAAAATCCAAGTTGACTAAATCGCGGCACTTTGAACTTTGCGACAACATTCTCTCCGTTCATTGGTCAGATGCGTCTGCAATGGGAACAAAAAAAGCAGATAAAGGAAAAAGGTCCTGTGTTGTGGACTACTGCATGTTTGTGTGACAGGAGAGAGACTATTTGGAATGGATGTTAATGCATTGTTGATTAAGTTATTTTGCCCGCATAATCATCAGACCTGATGTCTGTGAAGCACTTCACCTCCTCACGTCTCCATGTTTGTCTGCAATCAATCAAGCAGCATGTTTTTGGTGTTCAAACGAACACTCACTCACCAGGAGGTTCACACCAGAGTTTGCTAGATGATGTGGATCAAGACCACCTCTTTCTGGGGGTCTCTGTGTCTCTGTGTGGTTGTTTTGTTGTGCACTTGGGTGTGATTACTGCGTTCATACCAGACAAAACAAACTGCACCAAGAGGGAAAATGAACTAGAGTTCAGTTCAAATGAACTAAAGTCTGTAGGTGTGAAAACACTCTAATAAACATGGAATTTAATAACAGTAACAACATAGTAGCATTAAGCCAGTGCTTGCTTTCAAATCTGCAAAGAGATTAATAATCACTACAGGGGTGCAGGGCTCTACATTGAGTTCAAAAGTAGAAGAGGAAGAGAATAAAAAGAGGAAGATTGAGGGAATGACAGCAAGAGTGGGAACAATAAGACAGAAGAGAGCCCGTCTGTGAGAAAAGACAGAAAGGAAAGTGAAACATATTAGTAAAGGACAAAAGAGAGAAGCAAAGAACAAGAGGTTTCAGTGAGTCTTACCTTTGCAGAGGTAGGATTCCTTGTTGTGCAGATGTTTGGTGCAGTATTGACAGACTGCATGAGGAGATGGAGAGGACTGTACGAAGAGATGGCCATTCGCAGTCTTCTTTTCTCTTTCCTTACACTCCCGTTCCCTGTCTCCTCTCCTCTCCTTCTCCTGGAGTCCACAGAAAGACACAGGTAATCAGGAGACAGAATATTCAACAACATTTTGTTGTTTGTAGATACATAAAGCAGTTCTGTCTATATTTTACAACACTGCGTACAGTGGCATCTTATACTTAGGTATGTTGATATGATATGATGTAGATGATGATAAAAGATAAGCTGAAGAATCTAAGCATTCATATCAATCAACTGTAAAAACAACACACTTTGGGTGTGCAACAGTGACCCAAGCTAGTTGGGTGAATGTGTTCAAAACTTTGCAAGAGAAACTAGAGAACACATATACACACATCATGACAATATACTTAATTCACCAAAGCAGCTAACACACATGCACACACAAACCAGCAAGTAGTGCTTATGTTGTGGCTGATCTATAACACTACTATAGTTAAAACAGTAATTATTATGAAATATATAAGCTATATAATCAGTGATCAAATATCCCCCAGCTGTGTCGCAGGTCATTACAGCAATGTGCTTTGTACTGGAAACCAGTGAGTTCCAGTTCAGAGTTGGTGTGAGAGACCTTTCCTTTGATCTGGTTATGAGTTCTGAACTCAACTATGATTAAGTATTAACTAAAATGAAGACACAGCCTAATGCTTTCTAGATGCCAGAGGTCACCTGTGAGACATAACTCACAGTGATGACATGTTCAACATGGGTTGTGTAGGACAACCTGCTGGATTTCTTCCATGTATTTACAAGACAGAACTGTATCATTACATCCATAAACATTACTGGGGATGTCGAAGGCTTAGTGAAAGACACACATATCATCTTCATGGATTTCAGAACAACCCTTAAATTGAACTGTGACAGACAGTGACAGGTCTCCAAGTCGTAAAACGCAAACTATAATTGGAAAGTGGCCTAGTTTAAAGTGGCATACAAGATGGTATCATCAGCATTTGTAAAGTAAAAAGCTGTGCTTGTTTCATTAGGTACTGTCTGTATTATTATCTTGTGTATGGAAACAAGCAATGTGTTTATCTTTAAAGAACCCCTTTCTCAGGCCTTTGAGAGCAACAAGAGAATGAATAATTAATAATAACCTAATGCCTCAACACAAGTTCTTCAGGAAATCATATTGTTACATCAGTAAAGGGTGGCTTGATGAGAACACAGCACCACAAATCTGCAGCCAGTCGCAGAAGCTCTGGGTTTCTATTAATATGTCTATCAAAGAGTCAATTAGTACAATCATGCCAAAAATAAATGACCATATACCTCCATTTTCTGCACTGTGAAATGCTATCCTATTAGTTTTGTTAACCATTTGGCTTTCTTTCTAAGGATGTACCAAACTGTTGATTTGATGTTTCTTACTGATTTACGTTGGTAATTTTTTATTTACCTAACAATGGCCACCTTCACTTGTATTGAGATCTCCTTAAATTTCATATATAGGCAATGTCATAAAGAAGACATTTTTTCTGCGTCATTTGCCTTGAAGTGATGAGGGAATTAAATACACCTGGTTAATGAACTACTTGTCAGCCAATTTCACAAATTCTTTTGAGCTCCTGAAAATGGAGGTACTGTACTCTGCCTAAAATGGCTGCAATTCCTAAATGGCAAATGCCATATTTTTGTGAAGCTTCTTTAAATAAAGCTGAAAGTCTACACATCTTGATTGATTTATTTTATATCCTTTGTGGTGGTGTATAAAGGCCAAATCATAAAAACACTGCCCAGCACGTCTGGATCTAACTGTATTTCTCTCCCTGCAAGTTCATGGAACCAGATTTTAGCACTTCGAAGTATAGTATAGTAGTTTCCACTACTTTCATTTTTGTAGTACAGATCACGGTAGTGGTTGTTGGGATGTTGTGATGACCCGTGATAAGAGTTTAAAAAAAAAAAAAGAACACATCCAGGTAACATTGTTAGTCCATCTCTTTGAAGATGAAGTCGTTTTTTCCATTAAATGAGAGAAGCTTAAGTCATTTAACCCCAAACACCTGCTCATAATATTGACTAATTCTTTCATCCTCATTGCACCGTGTCTACTGCAATGAGAACATCCCTAACCTTCACCAGCATCATCGTCATCATCATAATTATTTGCACTACAGCACACACACCATCATCTTCTTACCTCATCCCATCCTGTTTCTCCTCTCCACCTCACAGAGCGACTGAACCTCTTACTTAGCATGGCTTCAACAGTCCTCCTCTCCTCTCCCCCTGGTCTTTAAGTCTACACTCTTTTGGTCCGTATATCCAAGCTGTTAACACCCTGTCTGTCTCTTGTCCTCCGTGTGAATTTCTGGCTCTGCTCCGTCTCTGATTACTTGTCTTTTTCTGTGTGATCATCCTGTGGGTGTCGTTTTAATTATGTCACTGTCTACAGGCTGCTTGTATGTATGCTTACAAGTCAGGAAGTAAGCTAGCAAGCATCTGCATACGCACAAACACAGTTAGTTCCCCTTTTACTGTCAGTCTGCAGTGTTTTACACCATCTTCGCAAAGCCACCATTTCATCATAAGCCCAAAAATTGTATTTGATTGTATTTTGCAGCTCTTTTATTTTGGTGTTTGGTGTTCTATTTTATGGATGTCTTTTTAGTAGACTTCCATTTCTTCTGCCCTATTCTACTGCTAGTTACTTTATTATTTGATTTGAATGTTTAGTTTCACTTCAGGTTTTGTTTAGTTTCAGCTTTATTTTTAGTTTGCTGGGTAAGGGTTACATTCTCCTACAGTTATAACCATGGGGGATCTGGGATCAGTTGTATTAGAGATGTACACATGAAATGTGGCATCTCACATGAAACACAATTCTGACTTAAACTCTGAAGTAAGAATAAATATTCAGTTTTGCAGAAAAAAACAGAAAAATCTTGTTATATTTGACTCACCACAGAATATGTAACACGTAGATGTATTTATATTTGCAGAGGTTGTGGTTCCAAGTGAACTGAGTAATTCCAAAAGGTGACATGGTCACAGAGAAGTGTTACAGCAACCACAGTCAATTAAACCTTTCCTCTCCTGATTTTTCGTTATCTCTTTTGTCTTGGTGCCTTCATTCACTTCTGTAACAAAATGTGTCTGCACATACCACTATTTGCAGCAGAGAGAGGAGAGGTGTTACTATGCAGAGGGAAAATGCTACATGAACCCAATATAATATAGTGAAAATGTAAGAAAATAGCTTTAGATCATGGTTAAACACTAAAGTGTGAGTGAAATGAAAGTTGCTACATGAGCCACGTAAACAGGTGCTAGACCGAATACACTCATTTGTAGTCTCTTATTTTATTGAAGTTACTGTTTACTATGATTGAACATTACTGTATGCTACTGATCAACCAGCAGTTACAAATTTCTTCAGAAAACACTAAGGTAAACTGCTTTTTAAGATTAAAAAACATGTCCCCAGGTGTCTTTTCTTTGCCTGTTCGACTCACAGTACACAAACAAATATTAGGGTAATACGCATGAATACAAATAAACATAACTACACTGCTGTCTTCTTTATTCTGCAGAACAAAGTCAGTGAAAAAGGTGGCGCTCCACAGTCACCACGGTTTACCAGTTATAACAAACACAGACTAACTGTGGTGAAATAATGTGAAGAGGAGGAGGAAACCACAGAGCTTCCTCTTCTCAGCTGCTGATGATGTTTCAGGACACTGTATTATCTATGACATTATCTATATTACATTGTGTTTTTGTGTACAAATCAGTTGTTCTTTATTATTGTTCTATATTATCAGGCTAACAATTTCCTGTGACACTCAGCTACATTTGTTACTGACAGTCACACAGTTTGCTGCCTCACTATGGCTTATTAGTTTCTTACTACCTGATTGTTTCCACATGTGGGTTAGTGTTGGGGCAGCATGATTCTGGGTAAAATATTTCCCACTCAAAACAGACAGGAATGCTTCCCCTGAAGCCATGGTTTATCTTTGTTCTGAACAGCCACACTCAAGTTGCAGTAAAAGCCATCAATGATGGAGAGGAGGGGAGATATGCAAGCCCATCCAGGACAACCCTCAAGTTACTGCATGCGGTTGATTACAAGGACTTGGGTAACATGAAAAAAGAGAAGAGAGTGAAGAAAAACGTGGATGTGGATTCTGACCATCTAATATGGGGAAATACAGCATTGTCATTTGTTAACACAGCTAAGGGAAATGGGAATGGGTTTTCTGACAGAATCAGAAGAATAAACTCATGTTGGGAATTCGTGATACTTACTACTGTGGCTAGTGTTCTCAGGTCTGTATGTAACCAGGGACCGTATTTATTAAGCATCTCATAGTATGTCTGAAGAGAGGTTTCTAATACTTAATGACAGAGCTCATTGAAAGATACTGTTTAAAGATTTTTTTTTTAATTGCTTCACAGATCTTGTTTAGGACACAACTGTCACTTATCAAGAAGAACAAAGCTGTGTACACAGAAGCCACAGTTGTTGCAACTTTGTGTTTTTTAATAATATGGAGGATGTGACTGATTTAAAGTCAACTAAAACTTTATCACAGTATTAAAAACACTGACATAAAAACATTGTGACCATATCACTACCGTGTTGAACACAATGTACAATAACTTTGCCTCAGCCTGAATTGTCATTCATGCTCCAGTGTTGATGAGTGATTCATCAAGCCTGGTGACTGGTTTCACAATAAAACAGAATAAAAACACGTGAAGCCACCTGGCCTTTTTTATACAGAAGGTGGTGCAGGACAGATGCAGCAAAAACTCAGTAACCTACATGTAAACTCAGTCTCAAAGGCCCCTGAAGGTTCTAACAAGTCAGCAGAGGTTAAGCAACTCCCAATCAGTGAGTTAGAACTCAAGAGGCATTTTAGATGACAGGTGAAAGATCTTCACCACTGTGAACAACAGAGCCATTATCGGCAAAGCTCATACAAAAGGTTCAATTTAAATGAAGTGTGCAGACTGCTATGCCACTGAGACTACCCACCATTTTCTTAAGAACATAAGTCAAAATGTATAAAAGAAAAGCCCAGCTGAAATCTGTTTTAATACCCTGAAACCTACATAACAACCTACAGGCTTCTGTTTTTTACAGACTTCTTAATGTACCGCAGGTGAGGACAGATTTTAATGCTCACTCTGTTGCTTTGGTACAGTTGTACAGGTGCAGGAGTTCTCACCTTGCCTTTCTTGCTCATCTTACTGCGGAGGTAGCTGAATGTCCGGCTGATTTTGGGTCCCCCTTTTATCTCAGTTTCACTCCGCAGAGGACCCGGCTCTTCCTCTGAAATACTGATACACACAGACAACCACACATAATTGAAATGAATAATTAAATACTTCTCTAGATAACATCAACAAAGTCATCTTACCACTTTTCTCAGTAATGTAGCAGTGTTAGGTTTAATATTAAAGTTAATGGCCCGGTTCAAAGAAAATTACCTTGGTTTTTAAAAGAAACATCATCCACAGTGTAGGGAACTAATCCTATGACAAATACATAAAGTTTTTAATTAGTGTATGAGTTTCCTTTCTTACCTGTTCTCCAGGGAGCTGGTGTTACTGAAGAATGAGCTGAGCCCTGCAGGAAGCAAAGAGGGTGATCATTACCTGATCAGGTCAACGCAGCTGCACGATCAAGCTGTATTTCTTTCAGCAACACAAAGCTAAATTTCACTAAGCAACATCTGGTTAAACTAAATGTCGAGATGCCAAAAAAAGGGCTCAGTTCTGAACCTACAGTAGACTGAGTATAAACACTGGAAACTATTGTTTCCAAGGTTAAGAACAAACTGTCAAAACATTCACAAGCTTGATCCAAAGTGTCCCAGTTTCCTTTCAGAAGACTCAGACTGAAGCACCACATGCTCTTAAGAAGACACAAAGAAGACTGAGGTACAACTTTAAAAAAAATCTAAAACTGATGTGTACGTACACTGTTACAATCATTGTACTGCTGGAGCAGCATATTCTTTACAGCTCTTAATTTATTCAACTTTTTCTGCATTCAAATAGATCAGATTATTTTAGTTCTACATTTCCTGTTTCGAGCACAGAAGCAGTGGAGCATTACCTTGAATCTCAGATAGTCTCTAACAACAACTTTAACAATGTTAAAGTATAAAATATTGTCTAAGCTGGTGTTGGCTTCTAAATCCACTTCATGGGACCTTCGCTGCTGAATACTGTTAATTTTACTAGCAGTTTACAGTGTTACGACTTGTGGAGGTGAGGCTGTGCAGCTCAGATCCTCTGAACTCTTGAAGTGGCATCTGGACATTGCTTGACTTCCTTGTGGATGATATATTCATATAGTAGAACTGTATTATATAATGTGTCATTCTTATTCTCCATAATGTCTGTCTGTCCTGGAAGAGGCATCCTTAGTCTGTAGAGGTTTCTTCAATTTTTCACCATGAAAGTGCTTTGTTGGGAACATTTGTTTTAAATATTGTACAGACTGTAAAAACCCTTGAGGCAAATTAGTAATCTGATATTGACATAAACATTATACTTTAAGTAAAAGTTTCAAACCATCCACTGCCATCTCTTAATTGCCTTTAATATATTGTTATGTTGGCATAACCACTGGTTATAAATTCAGTTGAATTATTAATTAAACTTTATGAGAATGATTGTATTATCCTGGTTGGTAAGTAGTATTAGGACGAACATAACGAAGTGTTATAACACTGGCAGAGGTCAAACGTTTTAAAGACGGGCAGGAGAAGGTTAACATGGGCAGTGTTACAGGAGCCCACACTGACAGAGAAAAACACAGAACTACAGCTACACTCATCATACTTACTCCCTCCCTCCTCCTCCTCATCACTGGAGGAAGAGCCAATAGAAAAGAAGCGTCTATTTTTGGTGAGGAGCGGGGAGATACTGAGAGAGAAACTGATTCGTCGCTTTGATCGAGGAAATCCTCTCACTGAAACGTGTGGATGAGGTTTGATAGGATGAACAGGTGAACAAGTGAAACGACAACATCTTGCAATACTTCTAGCCACTTCAAACATATGAGAGGGACAGGATATGAGGATGAAGAGAAATGATGAAATTAAAATGAAACTGAAACTCACCATCTATATTGCGGTGACTGATGGTAACCATTGAGATGGATTTGGTCAGGGTTTGGCGATGGAACATAGCAGGACAGCTGCTCGTCACTGACAGGACCTGGGATGATGTCTAAAAACACAGGGAGGGGAAAGCATTAAATTTAATGAAATCAATTCAATCTGAAGATTGATAGATGATTGAAGCTTTGTTTTAAGAAAAGATAATTAATCTAAACTGGTTTTTTAGAGTATCAGTAGATTTTTGTTTTAAAATATGAAAAAGATTAAAATTCAGCACAGTATTCAAAAGCAATTGAATTTAGTTAGATCATTTTAACTTGGTTGTCAAAAATGTGAATTTGGACATTTTGATGATGATGGCCTTAAGTATTCAAAACAATAAGCTAGAAAATCACATTTATTAAGTCTGTCCTTTGTGTGTTCACAATTGCAGTCAACACAGTCAGATATTTATAAAAACCTATAGAAATTAGGAAACCACTTTGCAGACCTTTGTACCACCTTCTGTTCATTGACATGCCAGTACATCACTGATTACATTAGTGTTTGTTATTTTTTGCATGTAAGTGTAAACCTGGCTGTGGCACATGTTGTTAATACTAAAATTAGTATAAACACATATGGAACATTAGCTAATATGACACCTAACTATAGAGAATATGTAGCTGATGTCATGCTGTGCTAAATGTATTTATATGCACCATGTTGTATCCCACTGCCTTTCTAATTTTGATGGTTAATGCGACTTATAAAACCTACTGCTTATCCATTCATCCATCCATCCATTATTCTAATCACTGGTCCTCTTATAGGTCGTGGGAGTGCTGGAGCCAATTTCAACTGTCATTGGCACAGAGGAAGTGTATCACCAGTCTGTCACAGCGTGACATATAGTGAGTTGTCAGAGGTAGATGGAAAACAAGGACGGTGAACCTTGAGGACCAGGGTTGGGAATCACTGATATAAAGTCAATAATTAACCTCACTGGAAGTCTTTGGACTGGGGGAGGAAGCTGGAGTCAGAAAAACCACTTGTGGACATGCGGAGAAGATGCAAACTACACACAGAAAGGCACCCAGCCAAATATGTGGAACCCTTTATTGCTGTCAGGCGACAGTGCTAACCTTGGTGCTAACAACACCACCATTTGACTCCCCACTGCTTATCTCTTTAAAATAACCACATTGCTCAATTTTATGTATGACACTGTTTGCTGTACATTTCTGTACATAACTTTTGAACTCACACAAATTGCATGCACTCAGTCTGAAATCTAGACCTATGCTGTTAAGATAAAAAAACATGAGATTACTACTCTGCTGCATGTATATGCAGATTTCCAGTAACCAGGTTTCTTAAGTAGAGGTAAACGAAGTGACGTTGTAATATAACTTCCCTATAACACAAACATTATACACAGAAGTGGGTCGTTTCTGCCTGACAACATACTAAAACTAAGTTTTTAAAACTAAAATCACTGGACTGTTTCACATTGTTGACTTCCTGATTATTTCCATGTTTCTTAATTTGCCAGATGTTTGCTATACTGCTCTAAACCTATAGTCTAAACGGCTGTTGTTTCCGTCTGTGTCCTGCATAAAGTAAAATGTCTATGATGTGAAATTGAGATTACAATCTGTAACAGTAAAAAGTTAGTAAAAAAGACTTTAAAGTAGGAGCTCACAGATGCTAGGAAACTAAATTGTGATCTACTGCCAAGAAGCAGAGTCAGAAAGGACAGAAAGGATGTGCCTACAACCTCTGCAATGACCACACTGAATATCTGCAAAGCAAATTTCCAAAACTTTGCAGACACAAATTTTTAATGTTGAAAAGAATGATACATTCAGGCATTCAAACCCTCCAGTGTTTGAATTATGTGTAAAGCATGGCCTACACTTTCAAAATACTTCAGTAAATATTTAAAGAATTTAAATATTTGATGTGAAGGTACTTGTATGGTGCAAACAACAAATGTTTGAACTGCAAGTTTTGCCAATTTAAGATTTTAGTTGAACCCAACAACAACAACATATGATCAAACACAGATGATACTCCAGAGAGCCTTAGCTTTTCGTAAATGATACACCTTAGGTGGAACTGTAGAACACCAAGTTGGTATGAACCACAAGTTGAGTGTGTTACTGCATACTATACATAGAGGACACACACACCTGGCTATCGACGCTGATGCCATCTCCTTCTTGCTCCTCCTCAGTGAGGGAGATCAGTGAGCCTCTCTCTTGGCTGTCCAGGCATAAACTTCTGCCTGCAGTCCTCCCCTCCTGATTGCTCAGACTGGGGCACTGAATCTGATTGCCTCCCCTCTGCACCTCGAGACGCTCAAGACTGTAGCTGTATGCAAGGAGACAACACAGGACTGTCTTCTATCATGCTGTTGTGCTGGGCTATTTGACATTACACTTAGAGATGATGTTGAAGTAAGCACAATCTGCCTCTCGATATTGATCCATGCTGTTTACCTTCTGTTGTCTATTTGCTCCTGATCAGGACAACACATGTTGGATGGACACCAGCTCATACTGGAGGAAGGAAACGGACAGAGGGATGGAGGATGGATGAGGAAGAAAGAAATGTAAGATGTTAGATGAAAGGATTTTTTTAGATCTAGAATGAGACAGAGGAGATGGATCAGTGGTGATACCATCATGGCAGACATGTGCCTAAACTTAACCTTTGTATCTGCTGACAGATGGCAGACTTATGAAGTGTTATAAAGCATTGTTTACAGTGGCAAGAACAAGCAAGAGAATAGCTTGTGAAAACACACCGACACCATGTGGATGTTTTTATTTAGTTCTAAACCATGCTTCCATTCTTGTTTCTTTGATTGGACTCCAGGTTTGCTAAAACCTGATGTCACTTGGCATTTAGAGAAATCAATAATGATGCTCCTGGCGCATAACATTATGACCACATGTACAATGTAAAGCATTCCAATACAACAGCTTTGCCATAAATTCTACATTTACAAATTCTACTACTTATGAAGGTCATTGTGGGCAGTGGAGTCGTACTGGAGTCTGCTATGCCAAGACTTGTCTCTAATGTTTTGGCCTCAAGGAGGGGTCCTTCTCTCTCTTGTGTACATGCTCGCACGCACACAAGCCAAGGAAGGATTTTTTTATTTGTGCCTCTTTATACCCCTGAACTGCTGGCTGCATGGTAGATATTTTAAGTGTATAATAAGCTTGTTTCTAAATGATTCCACAGGTAAACTTGCTACAGAGAGATGTTGGTGTCCAGATGCTGAGGTGTCAATGAGCATGACACACTGATGCACATCACTGCACCATATTAGACTAATAACAGAGGATTTTTCCATCTCCATCCTCAGTCCTAGCAGATTGTGTTGAGCTAGTTCTTTCATTCCAATAATGACTTTTCCAATGGATACCAGGCTAGGTGTGTGGTACTAGGAGTGTGTACGTCTAGACTAGTCATATGAGCAGGCTAAGGCTGGCTAATGACAGCATTTATGCAGTCCAGTAATAACGTACAACAATGGCAGCACTAGATGTGACTGCTGTGAAGAGAAACAACTGTTATGTGACAGTAATAAAAAGACCAATGTGGACATGTGGAGAAAGAGTGATGTGTGAGTAAAGCAGGTGATGGATGAATGTACCTTCTCCTGTGGAGGGGGGGCTTGGCTCTCTTCGCCTCTCCTGACAGGCTCTTCAGCGAGCTGGCAAAAGGGACAGATGGACTGTTAGTGAAAAGGAAGGAGGGACAGACGTTGAGGTGAGGTGAAGTGGATTTGTGCATGACTGCTGCTTTTTTTTGCCAATTAAAAAGTACACGGACACAAGTTAATAAACCAGCGTTCATTAATCGATAGCACAAGTTCACAGGTCTCAGCACATTACAGAGATGATCTGACATTAGTGTGAGAACCCAGTGATGTTAGTGATTTGTATGCATCTTTGCTTTGAAAATGGCCTCAAGTGTGACATGAGGTGCTTTTCTGTGAAGATAAAAATGTGGGAAGGTGGGGGTGGGGGAACGCTGCATTGATAAAACCAGGAAAAAAAAAAAAAGGGAGATGAGGTAAACACAGCAATGCTGACGTAGCATCCTACAGCCACACTACTGCTCCACAGCCCACAGCTCTGTGATTTCAGACGGCAGGATCATGAGTTGTTCCCACCACATTAAAGACAGTGTGGGATTTTGGTGTTCTCGCCCTCTGTCTCACTGGTACGACAAGATCCTCTGATGGTTCTCGAAAATGTAATCAGCCCCGTGAGGAGTGTTGGATTTGAAGTTTCATGAGGGCTGGTTACCCACACCCTGTCATGTTGCTGGGGACTAGGTGAGTTGGAAGTACCTGCGCCGCGTGATGTCAACACCTGCTGCAGTGCTGCTCCGGCCCGGTTCCCAGCTGTGACGACGTAATGGAGACAAGGAACGAATGGAGGCTCGCAAGATGGCAGAAGAGATGGGATTTTCTGGAAGCTGGGATTTTATCTCTTTGTCTCCTCCTCCTCCTGTCACTCTTCCTCCTCCTGACATTTAGAACATAAAATGAGGGCTTGATTACTCACAGTAACTTCTTGCAAACATTGTCTTTGTTTCGTATACTGAGAAAACTAAAAGTCACTTTTCATGTTTACAGAGCCCCGGGGGAAAGAAAAAAATACAAAACATAAAGGAAACAAACTATATTGTGCTCACAGATTAATTTAATTTAATAATCCATATGCATTATTTATTTGCATTATTTTTCTTCCCAATGAGCTCCATATCAGTCTGGCTGCAGGTCCATTTACTGAACAAGTTTCTGATAAGTCAATTGAAGTACTGTAGTGAAGAAAACTCAAGGATATCTCAGTTTAGGTGCCACACGTGGAACAGAACTTTAAGACATTTGAATTCCACTGGATTTTAGTGATATGATACTTTATGCTATAACTGAGTAGTTTACCTCTGTCCTCCGTTTCTGAGTTCCAGGACAGTCTAGAGCTCTGAGTTGCCACAGTGTCAGCTGAGCCTGCTGGTGAAGCTCCTTCACTGGGAATAATGTCTTTCTGCATCGATACATCATCTGTTGAGACACAGGCCACTTTGTCCTCAAATCCTACACAAGGGGGAGGGTCAGGCTACAGAGAAAAAGAAGACACAAGTTTGTCAGTGAAAGATCTTGTAGAAATGTAAAAAACATTAAGTACACAGACAATCAACAGGAAACTCACTCACTTTTTGTTTTCCACAAATGCCTCATTCT
Source organism: Helostoma temminkii (assembly GCA_900302695.1). Lineage (NCBI taxonomy): Eukaryota > Metazoa > Chordata > Actinopteri > Anabantiformes > Helostomatidae > Helostoma > Helostoma temminkii. The sequence goes on along the minus strand of OMLM01006401.1, from coordinate 13,185 downwards.
AAACTAGCACTTTATAACAGTGATGATCATCCTATTATTTATGTGAAAACCTTGGGTTTTTATAAGATTCACATACAGTCCCACCATTACAAAGCCACTCATTTGTTTCAAAAGTTGGGTAGTGGCATCAGGTTTTTTAAAAAGATCCTGCAAGATGAGGTTCTGGGGAAACAGCTGCCAGATTTCTCCAAGCCCACACTGTCTCAAGAGTTGCAGGACTGTGAGAAAACTCAGTGGAAAATAGCCTCTTCCAGAACAAGTGAGTCACACTGAGTTTCACTGATCACACACATTAGCTGAAAACCGTTTCTTTGTACCTCAGTAAGAACCTTAAAAAAGGTCTCCTGAGCACTTTGTCCATGTGTTTGCGGCACCGTGAAGAATAGAACTGATCCTTAAAAATACTGATAGTTACAAATCTACACTCTGAGGTTCCAAATGTCTTGCTTGTTTTTCAGAGTTTATGACTCAGTGTCCATGCAGTTGCATGGAACAGCTGTCAACTGGTTTTCCTCTGGTCGCTGCCAAGCTGCAGTGGGGAAAAGGCTGTCTTACGTAACACTCATTTCACCAGAGGTCCCCCCCTATCCTGGTTAATTTTAGAAAAGTACAGAGGGAGAAACCTGCAACAGTGCACTATTTCTAAAGTGTCTGGAGTTCTGGAGTGTCAGTTGCTCTGCTGACGTCAAACCATCTGACATCAGCGTTCATTTTCAATTATGAGGTGTGTGAGTCATTTTTACTGATTTCATACCTTTTTTAAGACACTGTGATCTAGTTCAGCAGTGACTTGCAGACTTTCGGTGTCTCTGTGTAACACACACACCGATACACACTCATCTCCGTCTGGATGAGTGTCTGGAAAAAAAGAGAGGAAGAGAGAGAGATTAGGGAGATGAGACAAAAACACCAGGGTCGGTGATCAACATCTTGATCTTCAAGGAAAGATGAGGTGCCATGCTTGAGCATGTTGCAGCAAGCTAAAAAGTCTGAACTATAGTCTCTTATTTATCTTTTGGCTGTGTGCATATAAAATGTTGTATATACTGTATAACCATCAGCATGTTGAGGTGCAAAGTTCAATCGTCTTCACATAATTGATTTCTCCCACATGAAACAGGAATCACTCTTGAGGTCGAAGTAACTAAGCTGCACACAGGTTTTCTTCCCACCTGTACATGATGTTGGTGTGCTGGTTTGAGGGCAGGGCTGGACAGGGTAGCAAATATCCTTCTCCCTCCGGATCTGGCAAAGAGAATGAAAGAGGAAGATGAGGTTGATAAACAAAAGCTGGAACTTCAAAATCAAAACCATTTCATTGTTTGGAATACTTCTAAAGATACTTTATAGCACCTAAGGTTCGTTAGTGTGTAAGGTTTTCTGTAGACTGTGGAATTAGCTGCCATGCACACCTCTTTGGCGCATGAGTGTTTTACATCAGCAATAAAATATGTCGTCACACAGTCACACCCACTGGCTCCACATGTGACTGATGGAAACACACTCCTAGCCACACAATTGTGTGTACTGTGTGTGTATCCCTCATGTTTAAGCTAGTGTGTACATGTGTTGTGAGCATGTTAATACACACACAGGTCACAAGGGAATGATTGTTCCACCCCTGCAACCAGACACAGCCAGTCCAGTATAAAGTCAGGGGTTCTCTACAAAGCCACACACACACACACACACACACACACAGTTTAATTCCAGCAAAAGAACAGCAGCTGCTGAGCCACAACCCTTCACCCATTGACTCCTGCATTGGTGAGAAACAAAGTGGCAAGTGGATATAAAAAAAAAAAAAAAGACAGTTAAGCTCCAACACTCAGCCCTAATACTGATATTTTGTTATGTACTGTAAGTTGCTATCTGTGGGTTTTTATGTTTCTGTGTGCAACTACTTCAAATCACATTTCTCTAGTAAAGTTCAAACAGTTGTTGCAGACAGTTTCCAGAAGGTCAAAAAGGTGTTGCCAAAAGATCAGTATTTGGCCTACTGCACTTTTACTCTGTATGGTTTATTTTCCAACTCAGCACTTTTAATACACTTTAATACATATGTGCATTTTAATACCACAATATTATTTATTAAGGCTCTACGTAATCCATGCCTGGTGGCCAACGACCTTGATGGGCCAGGGTGCGTGGGGAAATGGATGTAGTGTATTTTGCAGTTTGTGAATCCACAGTTGTGCTCAAAATTAGTTATTAAAATACTGGTAACAAATTTTCCATACCATGACCATGCTATTTAGAGATATACCATAATAATGTGACACTGGCGCATGAGTCATCACCTGGTGATCATTGTTGTAAGCCATTAACACCATTGCATATTCGGTCTTCCAAATTACAGGCTGCTTTCAACAACCTGCAGACCTCACACTGTAATTACAATCTTTCTAAACTCAAAAACACAATATGTGCATTCCACAATAGTATGGACCATTGACTCCAAACCTACTCACACTCTAAATGGAGACTTAAATTATGCAGTCCAATATAACAAAAACACTTATATACACTATATAAATAAAAGTTGATTTGTTGTGCAACTTCTTGCCAAGACATTAAAGTGATCTCATATTTAGTGTAGTTGTGTGATTGCTAATCAGTGAAACCAATGTGTTCTTTGTCTTCTCATCCACTTGTGTCAATTGATCTGTTGTCCTGGCTCCACGTTCCCCGCTCTATCTATGATCAACATCCTGCACAAAAGAGCGACTTTCCAACACGTAGGAGACAACAAGCAGCATTTATCAGTCTGGATGTCAGTGCAAACACTTCAGCTCTTGTTTTAAACCTCCATATGAATACAAATGGAAATGTTTTTCATGCAGCCCTTTCCTGAACCTATTGAAATCATAAAGCAGCAACACAAAATACAGTATTATTTTGCATCAGGGTCAGTCAGATTACTCATTTTGATAAAATGTTGAGATGAGAAATCTTTAGATTTGTGCCAAATGTAAATGGGCAAAAAATGGCAAAGATATTGCTAATTTGCTACATATTATGGATAACTAAAATCAAATTACAAAATCTGGTATATAGTATGTCTGTGTATGTATTTAAAAATATGTCAGAATCACCCTTGGGCTGAACTGTTTGAGCTTCTTAATTAACTGGACACTTGGTTAATAATGTGAAAAGGTTCAGTTGAATGTAAGCTTGATGTAAGTGACAACAACATGAAAATATATTCAAAAATCACCAATGTTGATAAGCATGAACTTCAGAGGTGAAAACTTCAAACCCATGTCCATGTTTTTAGCTTGTTACATGCATCATGAAAAGCCCCGCTGGTTTGTTTGCTAGCACACATTCTCAATATAACCACGAAAACAAATCCATCAGATGGATTTTACCGATAGTGATGTAAGAGTCTGAGCCTTATTAGACAGGTATAGGTGTATCTTTATATATGTCTTTTTAATAGTAGACTTAGTAGAATAGCACACTTCAGTTCTGCTATTGTGATGCTTACTTGAAGAGTCTTGAACCTTTCACAGACTCAATATATAGGTGGTGACATGTGAAATTCAACATTATCCAAAGTCTCAAATCTACAAACACACATGGGAGACCTCAAATAACATGGGTCTGGTGTTCAGAGAGCAGCAAAAAAACATGATGACATCTTCCAGATGAAGAGAGGGTGTGAGCAGTGTGGGAAAACAGCATCAGACATCAACTCTACACTTGTGTTTTTAGTGTGGCAGAACATGTCCAGCTGTGTATATCCAGTATATGCAGATCGGTGTCATAATAAATGTAAAACTCTACTATGTTGTCCAAGTCAATACTTAGGCTTCAAAGTATGAACTGACCAGCGTGGGACACCTACACCTGTGGTAACAATGGCATCCTCTGGACATCCTCCTAGCATCAACCTTTAGTGCACACCATCATAGCTAAATGTACTGTCATGTCATTTTATCTGAGCCACAATTAACCAGAAATGGTCAGTAAGTATATCTACGGTTGTATACCTACATTATGTATATCTCTACGCGTATACTCATACGTGTCTGTATATGCATCTGTCTTTCAGTCTCTATTTTCAGTGTTGGACAATAAGGTGGCAGAATATTAGTGTGTTAACCAGCTAACTTTTATCATAGCTCTGACAAAGTTTGGCCACTTTTAATAAGATTAGATGACCGTGCCAACTTTCTCTGCTCCAGAGGTGGTTACCTTCAGATGATCAGCTCAAAAATCTGTCGACAGAACTGAAAAGGCTGAGTCATCACTGATAGAGGATGCCAAGGAGACAAAAGAGTTTACAATAAAGTGACAAAAAGTAATTGTTGCAGTCAATTTTTTTACACTTACACTTATTTACAGTTAATCCATACTGATAAACTGGTCTTTTATTACCCTCTCTGTTCTCTCAACAGAAACAATCTAGCATTAGTCATTTTTATGTTTTATGTGCACCACATAATCAGAATGAGAAAACATTTTCAACAAGACCATCATAATACTCCTGAGCTTATTTAGAGTATAGTCTGAGTCGAGATGTAAAGGAACAAAAGCCATGTTAGCTAAATTGAAACCCGGCACTGTCTCCATGGCAACAATTTAGTTACAATTTGCATTGCTCAAAGTATGATGTGAATAAAGTGTTATGTTAATCAAAAAGACAGATACTAAAAATAACTTCCCCGAAAAAATAGAGCTTAAAAAATAAAGCTTTTGTGCATTTGTTTGCTGTACATTTTGACCTGTGGTCAGATTCTCATCTCTCCATCCACTCATACACAAATATTAAATCAATGTCGAAAACTCCAACTGCTTCTACAGTTTAACAATAACACCAACATAATGATGATGACACATGTGATTTATCCAGTTTATTCTGAAACAATATATGACCAACTGAGTCACTGAGCCCCACTGAGTTTGGATGCCAAAACTAAACATTTCCAATTCCAAATGTCAAAGTCAAACAACATAGTTTTGCTTTGGCACTTTCAAATTAATAGTTTCTAACAGTAGTACAGTATTCAAATGTGTCTTTTCATCAGAGTTTCTTATATAACACAAACTCCCTCCTACCTTAATCAACACCACATCCACAGTTGTCTCTCCTCTGGAGCAGAAGCTGTACCTCCGCCTGTGTCTCTCATACATGCTGCATCGATGTGTTAACACACTCTGTATGTGGAACCATTCCGCAGGTTAAAACCTCCCCTATCGCACCTCTCTCTGCTGTTTCTGCCTCTCCTCACTGTAAGTCAAACAAATTACTTGAACGGCTAAGGGTGGAGTTCCAAGGGGG
>OMLM01006400.1:200096-214383 GCA_900302695.1 Helostoma temminkii | reverse complement strand
GTGACCCTGGTTAATTATATATTATTTCAGAGCACTGATGCTGATGGTGTCACAGTTTGTCTCCAGGGGGGTGGGGTGGAGTGGGGTGGCAGTAGAAGGACATACAGCCGTCCAGGCGGACTGTCATCACACTGTCTTTGAGCATGGACCTCACAGTGCAGAAGAAATTGTCATATCATTTGCAAATAGTCTGAAGAAAATTGCGTTTTATCAACCCCAATACATTTATATCCATGGAAGTAATAAATAAATGATTTTAAGTTAATTTATCAGAATTAAAATAATCCTGGGCCATTTTCATAAGCATGAACTTTATTGCTAAACAGTTCACAGGGCACTCAGGTGAGATAAACAGGTAAATGGGAAAAAAGCTTGTTGGGCAGGTGAGACAGCTGAGGTGCTTAGTACATTCGCTAACTGATCCTGTGTCCAAGTGTCATGCGACATATATGCAATGCTTGCACAATGCAGGGAAAATGCCAGAAAATGGGGCAAAATTTCATACACAGACCGTGGGAACTGTGAGCCTGACAAAAAAGAAAGAAAGGAAGTGCACAACAGCATTCAGCACCATTGTCTTCTAGGCTGTTGAAGAGGTTATTTCCAGCCATGCAATGAAATGTTCTGCATGTATCATGTATCATATAAAGGTCAGTTTTGTCATGTGATATTGAAGGTGGATTTTAAGCCCTTTTCCAAAAATCATTCAATTATCCTTACTACGCTGCAGGGCAGCTTTATCTTAAGTGACAAGGATCTAAAGTTGCCATTATTCATATTATATAAATTGGTGTAAACAGTCTGGTTTTACTGTTTCTACCGTGACCTAGTGATGTTTTTACTAAACAAAGACTCAATTAAACTTTACACCTTGCTCTGCCCAAAGTGCTTGAAGAACAATTCGTGTTCACTGCGGCAACTTGAAAACTTCAAAAGCACAGTGACAAATGCTGTTATTATATGCACACATAAATGAACTCACCTTCCAAGTACTCTGATCATTAAGGAGACAGACAGTGCTCCGAGGAGGCCTCCAATAGCAAATATGGACACTGTGATGGACCAGAGGAGGGTGACTGTCTCTGCTCCAACAGACTCCCCATATCTCTCAATCCATGTCTTATTGTAGAAGTCTTTAATGTACTGTAATTCGTGAAAGACACAGGAGACACATCACTTTAATGTATCATATTAACAAAGGTATATGATCACATAATTTCCATTTTATTATGCATATTTTATTATGGAAATTACTTAAAATAAAAATACTGGCAAGAAAAGAAATGTATTATCTAATGACCTTATCTTAAGTGTACCATACAAAAATGAAACTTGCAAAGCATGTTTCTTAATAATGTACTAGCAAGACACTGAAAATGTAATGAGATTTTGTAATGCCAGAGAGCATAGTGAGCAATAAGCAAATGAATAGCAGTGTGTTTATTTATTTTTAAGTGTCTCAAAGCTATCACAGTTGGTGTATAGAGCACAAGGAAGGAGGACCCAAACACAGACAGACTGGCAGACAGGTGCAGAGAAGCGATTCCAATTGAAATGGTGATGACTGGGCTTACAGGCAGTTCACACCATAAACAAAATTCAAAATGCAACACAGAAACATAATGATCGTCCAAGGAGCTGGTTGAAATGGGTGCATTAAGTACTGGCTGGGATAATGAGGAACCTGGGAAAGGGAAAAATAACTGGACTAGAACAAGTTGAATGGATGATGACAGGTCTGAGGCTGAATGACCAAAATAAACAGAGCCAAAAGACAAAATCCCTCAACCTTTGACTATAGAAACCTTATCATTATTGTGTCAGTTACTTTGACGCGATTTCAGCTCTGAATAGATCATATGTTATTTATTTATTGGTAAAGGAGCCACAGGTTACACTTTTTTCTAACAGGTTTTCATCACCCTTCTCCCTATTTTCACTACAGTTCAGTTAGTGACTCAACAAGAAGTAGATTAATGATGACCAAGGCTGTGACTTCATCACTCCCTGAAAACGTGCATACACTAAGCTCAGTCAATAATGTGCTTACTTATAATGCCATCTGCGTCTCCATATATATATATATATATATGTCTCCTAAAAAATTACATTCCTATACAACTAAACTGCAATCCCGATTACGTTTTCCTGAGAAACGTAATTGCAACCGGATTACATTTTCTGTCAACATAATGATCATATATCCACGATTAACATAAATGACAAGTGACAAATATGCTGCACCTTAACATGATGTAACTCAAGCTCATGAAAGAACTGTATTCGCACTACAAAGAAAGATTTATAGTCTTCACAGAATCTAACTCCTGCCACTCCATCACTTATGCAGATCAATCCTCTCTCACCCATACAGATCCATTGGTAGAACTGTACAGAAATCAATAGTTTTGTGTGTTTATGATTGTATACATAGAAATCACCACATCTGTTTAATTTTGGTCGACTTGCTGCATTACATGTGATGGATTTACTGCTCTTCAACATCGAGCTAGACTATAACTGAAACCACTCCCACAGGTTTGAAGAATCAGATTTCAAACCATTTTGAATGATTATTTATATGTTGTTTTTTTTAAGTCAGATAGCTACATGTATTCAAGATCATATCTTGTTTTGTCTGCAGCTAGTACTGTGATACTTTCTTTCTATAATATCTTAAAATATGACAATGAGAAGTTGCTGATTGAAAAACCAGTTACACCTGAACATGGTTTTGTCCAAGAGAAATTTGGCCAGGTATATCAGATTTCTCTTTTTCCCTGTCTGGATTATTGGCACCTGGTTCCTATTTTACATGTGATTTAACAAAAATGATCAGCTCACCCTTACGAAAAAGTATACTAGAAGTACACTTACTGTACTTGAAGTGTACTTGAAGTATACCTAAGTATAGATAATAAAATAAACTATAAAGTATACTACTTTTTTGTAAGGGCAGTTACTTACATTAAGTAAGCATACACACACTGAGCGTAATTAATGGAACCTAATGACAAGATTTCCATTATCTTGCTGCTGATTGCTGATAAAATTTAGTGCACTGGAAGTGAATAGCATGGGTTTGTGGTGCCTGTGTTTTCTGTAGGAAACCAGAAGAGAAAAACTCTAAAATGAGAAGGCGTTTGCCACCTGATGAGAGGATGTTTGCCATCATATTTCATGACTTAGAACTCAAAAGTTTATTAGAAATTAATGGACATGCATTTTTAAGATGTCTTTAAATATGCCCTTGCCCATTGCAGCTACCCAGCAAGATAGGCTCACTGTTGGAGGTAGATCCACTGCTCTTTATTGTGGTGTTTGTTGTTTTTGAAGGGCTGATTAAACCAATTGATGCAGGAAGTATGGTATCTGTTCAGTGTTCTACAGTGTCGTGTTAGCTTTTAGGGAAATATGCCTTGACAGATTAGCAAACTTGTCATTCATTTACAACTTAGCCTGCAAGACTGATTTTTAAATTATGGTGTACTTGTCAGACATAAATGAGGAAAGCAGCTTGTTGATTTTTTAGTATGAAATTTGTAACAACAGTAGGATTAGTAGTGGACCCCTGCTGTGCTGTCCGGGAACCAGCTCTACTTTAACGATCAGTTCTGTAGCTTGAGAGCAGAAAGTATAAAGCATGATTTAGATACATCTGCAGAATAGCTGGGAGCTATTGAATTAGGAAATAATACTAATTCCCTAGATGTACATTAGTAAACTTAAGACATCAGAGATTTTGTTCAAACACAAAATAAAAAATAAAAAAGTCAAACTGAAATTGTCTTTGATGATTTCAAGTGTGCATATGGACAACTGAGTTAAGACAGTACAGTGCTGTGATTTTTTAGATTTGCCCTTTCCTGTTTCTTATTTATAATTTTTTTGCATATTTGTCACACTTAAACAATTCAGATCATTAATGTTATAATATTATACAAAGGTAACCAGAGGAAATACATAATTTGATTTTATTTATTAATGAAAAAAAGCTGTCCAAACCTGCCTGGCCCTATGTCAAAAAGTAATTGCCACCCCTTTGCTAAATCATGAATGAACTGTGATTTGCCACATTTTTTGGAAAGCTGAGTTCAATTTCTTCTGCCACACCCAGGATTCCAAGGGGAAAGCAAGAAGAATACAAAGGCTCGTTTCACAACCCATTATTAGGTTTGGGGACAATTACTTTTTTTTTACACAGGACCAGGCAGGTTTGAACAGCTTTTCCCCATTAATAAATTAAATGATCATTATCATTAATGGTTAAGTCTGTTATGCAAAATTTTTGTACACTTTTGGGAATTTTTATACATTTATATGGCTCTTGAGTGTTTCCAATGTAATCTGGGGGGGGTATTATAGTTGCACATGCACATCTGGCTGACGATTGGAAGGAAGACAAACTGTCAGCTAGTTTCACAGCAGAACTGTCCAGGGTTGACAAGAGACATGTTGTGAAACTTTTAAAGCTATTATTAGCTAATATTTATAGTTATGTAAGAGCATTGTTATAAAAGCTTGTTTTACATATATATATTGTCTGTTGTCCTGTCTGTTGTCTGTTATCCTGCTGCTGTGTTTGTGGTCCAAGGGTTGAGGCTAAATGACAAGACTGAGGCAGATACTACACCCATACACTGTGTTGTTGGCAGTTTGTAGATGGAATCTGTACCCCGTCTTTATGACTTCACCATGACCACTGCATCAGAGGCACACAAGGAGGGGAGGGACGAGTGCAGCTCAATACCAGTTATTCCAGGCTCGTGCAAAAGTGGAAATTTTCGGCCGGGACAAAAAACAAGAATCTGCATTTTTGAGCATGAAAATTTACAGACACATTCAGGCCAGTTTTTTAAACCCCACTGGGGTATAATATGAGATCTTTAAAATGTCATCATTCTACATCAAATTAATAAAACTCAAAAGTTGGTTAATCTGTGAAACCCAAGAGAATCTGCAGGATTGGTTTTGTGCTATTACAAAACATCCCAAGAATACATCAACGCAGACAAAAGATCACCAGAATAAGCAGGGATGTCTGTTCATGTACAGTGTTTACACTTTATAATCCTCTAAACCACTCGTGCACAAGCCAATCACTGATGATAAGTTGAGGAGAAAAAATACATGGTTCTCCACTTTACTAGTAATAGAAACAGTATTAGTAAATAGCACAGAGCAAAAACAGTACTGATTTTAGTTAGACTCACAGGTCAGATGCCTTGTTTTTGCTTTTATCTGCCACTTTCTTATACAATGCACGTATTCAATTAGGTATGCCTGATTTGCTCAACTGGTACACACTAATTAAATAAGAAAAAAATGTATGAGACAATAAAGGGGTTTTAAAACCTTGGCATGTGACAGCAGAAGTTCTTCAACCAAAGATGGCTGTTTTTCACAATTTCTCTCCGTAAACTAGGTAATACTTTGATTTTGATCTCAGTGAATTACTAAATGGTAAAACCTTCCAGTGTCACATGTTTAGAAGAAGAAGCATTGTACAGTGAATCTTCCCTGTATACCTCTTGCCAATCATGTAAACACTTAAAGGCTGTGGAGACCCAATCTCTGTTTGAGTACATGACCTTCCTATTATTTTCCACTTCCATTCATGTGTGTCAAATTAGGTTAAAAACATGGAGGAGTTGTCTAAGACACATACCACACAGCAGTGACCCAATTTCGAGTTTGCCCAGTAGCTGATTCACCTTCCTTTATGCTTTAAAAAATACTAAGACAAAAATAATAACCTTGTGAATTTCTCACTGTTCTTAAATGGTTGCAGAAAAATTATCCTGAACACACCACATCATAATACAATATTGAATCATTCGTATATGTTTCAACTAATGAATAATGACACTCTTTATTCTCTTTCACTGAAAATCTACTATGTTTCTAATGTTGCTGCAAAAATAAGGGTTATAATGACCTGTCGAGCATCTAATTACCTCTAAATAAACCAGGGCCAGATTTAAAAGTATCACCTCTGAAAAAGATGTTTCTCATTCAGTAGTGGCATGACTCAAATGGCCGATGCACAAAAACTGTTGAAAATAGCAATTTTAGTTTCACCAGTCACCGGGGGGTTACAGACTGAAAATGTCTGTAAATGCAATGATAATTATCTTTCTGCTGATGTCTTTGTTCTTTATATGACAAGAGAGGTTGTACTATCAGTATGCACCTACAGTGTAAACACAAATTTACTTCATTTAATTCTCTCCATTGAACCTGAGCCTAAAGTTAGAAGCACAGTAAAACACTGGAGTTAGTCAAACCCAGCAGCTCAAATATTTGCACAAAAAACTTAGATTAGAAGTGATTATGTTGTGACATTTGAGATTATAAACTTCTGTTTTTGTATTCATGTGGAATGAATAAACTATATCTCATTATGGAATATGAACTCACTGTAACTGATACTTTAGAGATTTAATCTAATCTGAAAAGACCTTCTGGTTAGTTTTTGTTTTCCCTTTTTTATTTCTTTTCTTTTCTTTTCTTTTCTTTTCTTTTCTTTTCTTTTCTTTTTTTTTAAACACGAGCTTACTGATTACCAGTATACCAGATGGAAATCAGTGGTGGGAAGACACAGCTTAGGAACTTAGAAAATGACAGTATGACTTACCAGGGCAGGAGCGTTCACTACAGACAGGTTGTAGCCATAAAGAAAAGATGATCCAAGGGAACCGAAGAAGGCCGCGCTCAACAGGCAGGCTGTGACTGGTTGCTGATGAGAGAACACACATATTGGTCATACAGACACAGACACATTAGAGACCTATTCAGTGGCAGCATTGTTCATGATCAACATCAAGGTCAAACCAAAAACAAGGGAATTCAACAGATGACATCTTATATATCTCCCAGTATCTAGGCCAAGAAATTGCCCTTGAGTTGGCATGGAGTGAGGGCAGGAGTAAAGAAAGACCACTGGTGTAAAATGATAAAGGTATCTGTTCCAGTAGGTGTTTTAATGGAACATGAAAGGCACACTATAAATGTACACCTACTGTATTGTAGGTGTCTTCAACATGTCTGTGCTACTAAGGAGCCAATGATTTAGAAAGAGTAAATGAAATTGCAAAGAGGTAGATATATTATTAGATTAAACGGATGCTCTGAATTAGCAGTGTGGTGTCATTTTAATAGTTTCATATTGTTGTGAGCATGTGATTTTCAAAGCAGTTTTTTGTTTTGTTTTTCATATCTAACATGATAAAATAAAGGATAAGATATGACTAGATGGACAATGGACTATGAATAAATCTAAATTCTGTGGCGATGTGGTTTCTTTCTATGTATCAAAGTGGACAGCACACCACCACAACAACATCTATAATCACCACCTAGGTTCTGTAAATACCAAAGCAAAACTAGCAAAGAATTTGTTAATGGCAATGAAAAAAATGCAAATTTTTTCTTATAATATCAAAATAATATATTTTTTACATTTTTATCTTTGACAAACTGTACTTTCCCGTACAGTATGTGTCTCATATACTATAAAAAAAAAACATTGGAGCGTGTGATCCAGTACAGCAAGGATGACTAGACCAAGGGTTTTGGTGAAAGTATGATGATGATGAGAAGATTATGGCAAAATTAAGCATTAGAGCTCATAATATGAAGCAGATCACGTTATTAGTAGAAATGTAGTGAAAAAAATTTTGAGTTCATTTAAGTTCATTTACAGTATCCCCATCTCCACGTATTAAAATCTGAGATCTGATGTTGGATTGTAATTGCAACGATGTGTAATGTGTAATCATTTCAGAGACAAAAAGCTTAATTAAGCCCTGCCTATGAGTAGACTCTGAATAGCCTATTGAATCTAATCTATTTAATGACTTTATGAAAAATCAAAGTAAACGTAAGAGTAGTAAAAAGTCATAGTAAAATGAAACACATGAAAGAATAAACTAACTACTGTTAAGAAAGCCAGAGCTGAATGTGACGCAGTTAAAACATAGCTCCTAAAATCAGGCTGTCTCTATTTATTTTTAACAGTGGGTAAAATGGAAGCAACGCTCTGTCAGATGGTATGCAGAAACTCATACTATGTAAGATGAACTGAACTGAACTCCGCATCAGTAGAGACTTTCCTAGAAAGATGTACATAACAGCATCTACTACATGTGCTTTGCAAGATAAGTGACTCCCAAAAGTTGGCCTGAAGTGTGATTTTAAAGGTTTTGAAAGGAAATTATTAACTGTGTCAGGAGGTTAGAGCTTTCCCAGGAGTCCAAAGTGCACAATGAGTAGGGATTGCAAACACTGACTGCTAAACTGGGCACACAGGTTGGTAAACTGAGTGCAATCTAAAGCAATCTACACCTGCACCTGTTCACCATGGATAAGGTTTTATTTATTATCTGTTACATTTGTCACGTGACTTAATGATTTGCATGCACAATTTTAGAAACAAGACAAAGAGAACAAAATAGATTCTCTACTCCCCTTTAAGTTTAATATTCTAAGCACATGTTCTGTGTAACCAGTATGCTCATCCATGTGCTAAGTTTGCCATTCATGTTGCAATTTCTGCACATAGTGGAGAAATCTAGGTGCATGGATTTCCAGATAATTTCCTTCTACCATGTGGCCCTTGGGACAGCTCAGAACAAAAAATTGCAGGGAAAGAATGAAACATTTTCTTTATTTTCACATGGTTACTAAAGCATGCAGTGCCAAATGGATATGACACACAATTTATCATATTTTATTACCAATTACTGATGGTCAGGCTGCTGTGCCAACTATAAATATCTTACTACTACATACTATGCATACTCTCCAGGAAAGAGATAACCACAGCTTAGTCCTAAATTCCAAAATACTGTCATTAACTTGCTGAAACCAAATAGTAAAATATAATACTGCAATATGATTTGGGAAGATACTGCTAATTTTGTGTATGTATAGCGCAATACCTGTACAAATATGATTTTAGTACTTCTTGCAAGTCTTAGTCTTACAGTTTCTTACAGTGGATAGTGCATCTCAGTGTCCCTGTTGCTTATAACTAGAAGGACATGTAAAAACCTGAGTTTTGAGTGGGTGATCTTATTATGGTCTTATTATGGTATTGAGTATTGATTTTGTGTGTGCACAGTGTAGATTATTAGTATTACAATTTGACAGTTGTCAAGTCTGAAAAAGTACAATTTTAACAAATAACTGGCACTAACCTTTCTAGCCTGGTTCTCCTGGTGTGATTTTCCCATCTTAAAGTATCAGCAACCTTAAATGAAAAAGTCATATCATAGCACAACACTCACATTATACAAAGCACCCAAACAAGGGCAACACGTGTTTCACAACATGGAAGTGAAAGTGGAATGAATAATAAAAAGGATTGCACAAAACATCTGCCAGAAAGGAAATGACAAGGCCTCTATGTCCAAATACAAACACTTGCACAAGAGCACACAGGATTATCAAGCTGAACCTTGTCACAAGTCCAGGATTTAGCCACAGAAAGGAGGACTTTTCAAACGAGCAAGACATTAACCGTATGTGAAATCTTACCAGATTAAGCTTGACTACAATATGAGGCAATAGAGTTTTACACAATTCTTCAGTAACAGAAAAAAAAAAGGTCCAGACTTGCATTACCGGATTCCTCAACGTGGTTGTGTGTAATGGAGTCAGTCTGCCACCCAGTGGTTATACTGTTAGAGCAGTAACACTCAGAACTCATAGTCTCAAAACTGCTTCTTGTAAATATACCTTTTTATATGGGATTTTAAGGGATTCTACACAAGTAAGCATTATTCAAGTAACTGATCAGAGTCAGTGTCTCCAATTTGTCAGTTACCAATTTGTGATCAGTAGCTCAAACCAATGTAAATCAATATACGGTAGATGCTTAAGTTGTACTAAAATATCACTAATTAATAAAAAACTTTAAACTCTCAACTTCTATGGATAAAGAAATTGTTTGGTACAACGCCAATAGATTATATGACCGATGATAAAATTAAAAATGAATTTCCTGTGTTTCCACATTTTTACCACAGTAAGAGAAAAGTGTTACTGTGGTGGCATACTTACCCAAGTAAAGGCTGTCTATCCAGTGCATACAGGAAAACAACTGACCCAAACTCCCTAGCCATAACTGTTAAAAAAAAAACTGACCAATCATTAACTAACTAAATAAGGCCATCCCTTTCCTGGTGTTCCCTTTTTATGTCATAACTACAACACAGCACGGCAGAGACAGGTTTATTTAGTTTGATAGCACTGCAGTCAAATGAGAAACATAAGGCAATAATATAAAAAGAAGCACCTGAGATATCTACTGACCATCCATAATCATCTTTATGATGGACTTTTCCTAACAGTGGAGTCCATTGGTAGTTTTCATGTAAAGTAGGGGACACATGCTTTTTCATAGAAGTGGTTAGAGTAAGAGCTCTTATCACAAGCTGCCTTATCAGCTTGTGATAAGATAGAGTATCTATGCACAGACTCATTACCATTATGACCCACATTTATTTTGTTTCAACATCACAGGTAAGACATCCCCTGAAAATCTTGGTTTTGCTGACATCCAGTGGTTTCATTTCCTAATATGTGAGTGTATATTTAAAAGTGGCATCATATTTTCGAGGCTATCCCATGTGCGACAGGGTTAAAAGACTTGTTACATAAAATTTGATTCTGTGGAAAACCACAAGTGTGACTGTTAAAACCACAAAAGTCCAGACATTCTTTTCATTATCTTATGCACAAGTTCTGATTCATGTATTTTGTCCATCAAATCTTAATTACATTATATTCCTGTTCTTTGCCTACCCCAGTCCTCCATCAACACGCTGCAACTTGTGCTGCTACAGTCTTAACCAGAACAATGAAATGTCATCTTCCTATACTCTTTCCTATACTGATCTCCACTGGCTGCCTATGTGACTGGCATATAAAGCACTGAACAGTCTTGCATCCAGTCCTAATGTATTGTAAATCAATTGGACCTGACTTGAAGTTCTTTATGCTCAAAGAGTGGACACACACATACTGCAGAGACAGGCCCATATGATGGAAGGATTCATTTGCTTCAGATGTGATGCCATGACCCTCGTCATCCATTTAATTCACCAGGGTTTTGCATGGTGACCAATAGTAAAAAAAAACAAAATGGAAACAAAGATTTAGTGACACTGAGCCCCTCCTTTCTGTATATGTAAATACTGCAGTCAATATGACTGCAATATGACACATCTTATCACTGAAGTGTTGAAACTGTAAATGTCCTACCATGAAAAACAAAGCAAAATGCCCATCCAGCTTATCCATGCTCCATTTTGCTACTACATTCCTTGCGTAAGCAAAAGGAACACTCTCCACATAAACACAACAGGCCACAGAGCAGAAAAGACCTCCCCAAATCAGACGGTTTCTGCATAAGTGCAGAACAGAACTCAACTCTACCAGCTGTTGAGGTTGACATGGATATTCAGTTATCCCACAGAAACATGTTCAAGGTTAATTTCATGACAAATGAAGTAACGATTCCATTCTAGACGAAGGAGAAAAATACTGGGCTACTGGTGGAGCTATTTCAGACATACTACAGCTTTTTGTGTTTGGATTTCAATCGTTAAAAAATTACTCAGAATGCCCTTTCTCTGATCAATAGCTCCTTTATTCTTCCTTGGTTGCACATTAATTAAGTTGTTCATACTACTGCCTGGCAGCTCTCTATATTACAAACATGTGAGTCACATTACTGCCTTGAGAAAATGCACAAATGGCATAGTTTCAATTTGATATCTGCATTGAGCTGCTCTGCTTGAAATGTAGTTAGCTTTTTTGTAAAAGAAATATTTGGGTCAGGACTGTGCTGCTGTGGGAGGTTTGTAAGCTGAACACCCCCTTTAAGGCATTTCTTAGTCCTGGAGCTGGCTAACAGAGGCATCGGGTTTCTCAGGGTGTGACTTGACCCTGCAGTGGGAACAGAATCTACTAGCAGCATGTGCCACATTACAGAATGCACGTGAGAGGACAGGTTTTTTTTTCTTCAAAAACATGTGTTCAATATGTTCTATTTCACTATGTCAGTCACAGTTAGTAACCTCTGCAGCATTGTTCCTGATTACAAACTAGCAAACAAGCATCTGAGTGACTTTTAATATTTCCACAAAATGACCATAAGATGATGCAACATTATGCCACAGAAATGTAAAATGACCACAACTGACAAAGACACAAAATTATCCTAAAGAAACTGTGCAGCTCGCTTGCAGACTTTCTGGATGCAATACAATATGTATGTTGAGTATTACTGACCTTGTGTCCACATGAGCTGTGACAAAAAAGTAGACAAATAAAGGTCCAATGTTGATTTTTTTTTCCTACATTACAAAGATCCAAAGCTCATGCCCAGGTGTTTTTTTAATGCTGTGGACCATGGTTCTTCAAACGGATGTCAACAGCTGCGTTAAACATTGACTCAGTCAGTGGCTCAGCGTCACTCACAGTTGCCACAGAGAACTATATTTCTACTGCTCAGACTCTATCTAGGAGTTAGGAGTGAATGAATAAGATAACACTAATATTCTTTCTGCAAAAATGATGAAGAGAAGAAACCTCACCGCGCTTGCATATTCTACAGCCAAAGCAACTGCAGGCACATAATTAAAAAGACACCACCATCACGAGAACTGACTGCCTAACTTAATTTACTGAAGTTGGATATAAACCAAAAATGGCTGGAGCCACAGTGTGGAGTGCTGCTAAAATAATGCCAGTGAATCATCAGTATACATTTTTCAGGTAAAAGTACATGATAAGCTTTAGCTGAAAAATAAAATATTAAATGACATAAACATTATTGTACGTTAACATTTACTGCAACAAGCTTTATGTAATGCAGCCTAAATGGCACATGAAGCTTTTAATATAGTTTCTAAACATGGACAATGACACTTCAGGTTTTTACTCTATAATTTGGTTGAATCAAACCTAATATCAGAGAAAATGCTACTCTAACTCTATGAATATTTATATATTATACCTTTTTCTCTTGCAGCTTGCTTTGGGAAATCTTGACACATAGTGATGTGCTCCAGTCAAATTGTTCAACTTTCTACTGCTTCTAATAGAAACCTTATAGTGTTAACCTTCATAAGTTTCTTTACTCCTTCTAGTAGCAAACTGTGCATAAACATTATGAGAGAAATACAATCTCTGTGACTGTTTTTTAACTATTACATACACACACACACACACACACACACACACACACACACACTTTCCAGTCATGGAAAAGACTTTGGCCTTTTCTACAGGTAACCAAACATGACTCACATCTGTAAATGTAAAAAAAATGTAACTTTGTATCAAGTTATCTATATATGTTGACACTGGCTGTGTGTTATATATGTTATATCTGTTGGGCTACTAAAAATAAATTTATAAAACATTGACTTTAAAAAAAACACTGGACATTTGCATCAATGTTTAGTGATGCTGTAACATTTGAAAGTCAAGATTTTGCTACGTTCTCCCATCTCGGCAAAGGTTTCTGAAGGTTTGACTGTTGCGAGGCCAACAAGCTCCTAGAAACAACGAAGCTTTCCAAATGATTTATACTCTCCTTTATTCTCTAATCTGTGATAAAACTGCAAATGTCAACAGTTTGCTGGCTTTCATGTTTTGGCTTTTGTCCTGACTTGTAGTTTGTAGGCTCTTTATACACAACAGCGCGTTTTTTCAAAACCATATTTAATCAATGCAATTCAATCGAGTTCTAGCCGCAGCTTAAGCAAACAGGACTAACAGGAGAAACGATATGTGATATATTTTTGTAAATGAAAGATGTGCTTTATTTTTAAATAGCTACTGATGTACAGATCTAAATATTTCAGTATTTGTATAGGTGATTAAAATTCCTACTGGACAATCTGAGCTAATGTGTCCCAACAAGTAGAAAAGTGCAAATCTTCATGAAATGAAAATGCATAAAAAGTGTTTTTATTATTATTATTTATGAATCACTTCCATTTTGGAAGCGGCTGCATAAAGAAATGGGGCAAAAAAAAGTGCGACAAGCATAGTGGACCCAAACAAACACATAGCAACAAAACAGGACCATCAACTGAACAGACAGCATCTTGATTGTATACATACGTTCAGTTCCTATTATTGCTCCCCAGTCCAGAAGGAAGTTTATGAATCACAAAAAGTATGAAACCCAAAATAAAGCAAAAGGCAAAAATCCTATCCCCATCAAAGCTTTAAAAAAAAAAAAAAAAAAAAAAAAAAAGAAAAGGAA
>OMLM01006400.1:183548-195149 GCA_900302695.1 Helostoma temminkii | reverse complement strand
GGTTTATAAATACGAAAGACAGTTTAAAGTGATGCACCATTATTATTATTATTATTATTATTATTATTATTATTATTATTACGCAAGGTGAAGATAGCATTTAGCCTTTAGCTCGTCTGTTGACTTCTATGTGTGTAATTTACAGCAGCCCTAACTGACAGGTTGAGTTTATGTTTAAACACAAAACCCCCCAAATGTTCAAAGCAACTCACGCGCATCGTGAACTTGAACTTGAAGGGGGGGCCCTCAAAGAAGGAACCGCAGGTGTCATCACTGCTCGCGGCCATGCGGTAAGGGCGTTTCTGCCTAATGTCCACACTGTTGATCAATTTGGAGTGGCCAGAAATTTCCCCCACTGACGAGCCAGAGTCCCACAGGAACACTGCCCCAAACCTTCAACAAGAGATGAACACTGTTTTTTCCAGAGAAGAATAAAAATGCACATTTTAATATATAGCAACACAAAAAAAGATATTTCTGTGTTTCTCCCCCACATGTGTAGTTGGCCTACATAGACAATGTGCTGCAGGACCAAAGGTTTTTTTTAGTGCTCAACCATGCAGTACAGTAGATAGCATTCACACACTGCAGAGCTCTGAAGCCATAAATGATAATAAACTGTAATATAATTGAATAAAACTGCCACACTGATATTTAAAAAAAAACAACTGAGCCCTCCCCAGTGAACATTAACGAGTGTGACTTCATGCAGTGGCAAGAGCTTCTCATGAGACCCAGATATAATAAGCGTTTTCATTTCCTGAACATGAGTGAACATTTTATTCACAGTAATAAAATTGGTGATACTCACTTCTCTCGTCCATCCCCAACAACAGCAATCCTCTTACTGTCCTCTGTCCACGCAATGTCCTTGACCTTCCCTGAAATAGGGGTGTACTCATACTTGAGCAGGTGCTCCTTCTGGGTGGTGTCCCAGATACGGATCTTTCCTGATGCATCTAAAAGATTCAAATACATTACAGTTATTTTATTGTAGCCAGCACGGCTGTGAAAAATAAATGAACACTTTTAACAATGTAGATTGTTACCTCCAGATGCAATGTAGAATCCACTGGGGGCATACTTGGCAACAGTGACTGGGTGGGCATGTTCAGTGTAAATGTCTGCTATAGCAGGGTTCTGTAAAGCACAGGAAACATGACACATTAGCACGTCTGCACTTTGTATGTTCCTTGGTGATGTTATGTGCCAGTTTCATATTGCAGAACTGCTTCTTGGTTAAAAAGACATTTTTATTTCTGCAGCAGCGTTTTAAGCATTCACCTTGCTGCTGTACTGAACGATCATTACCTCTGACCTCACCCTTATAGGTGTGGTTACAGGTGCAACAGAAGCTGTGTACTGCATGCGATGTAGTGACAAAAGCTATCACATGCAGTGCAGGTGGCACATGAGGCAGCAGGTGTGTCAATGGATCGCTAACATCTATGCAACATTGGTAGTGAAGCTATTTTAAGCACTTTCTTTGAGGATTGTCATTATTATCATCCTTATATAATGCATGCTTACATAATATATATTATAAATAATATTATAACTTATATAATGCATGTTTATTGTATAACAGGTGCTACAAACATAACACTTAACAAGAAAGTCAGTGAAATTATGTTTGTGAAGTCTTTACTGTAATTTTGGAGTAAAATACTATCATGACTAATAAAAATGACCAAAAAAAAGTTATTGTTGAGAAAATAAATAAGCATTTGTTAGTATGTATGTTTTGCTTTTTGGAAATGATAATTACTTCAATGTTCCTGATGATGACACACTTCCCATTGGTATAGAGAAAGTTGTTGCCTTTGGGATCACCACCAATCACTTTTGCAACTCCCCTCTCCATCTGCGGGAGACTGGCGAATACATGTTCTACAAGAGAAGATACGACAAGAAAGATCATAGAAAGAGAGATAATGGGAAGCTTTGAAGCTTATTAAAGCTTAAACCACACATACAGTACCATACAAGAAATATATTTAAGATGAAAAAGAGCAACAATCAAATAAAAGGATCATTTGAAAAAAGACAGTTATACTTGTACATGCGTCCATCTAGAGGAACTATTGCTGATTCTGCCTTAACATTTAATGCCAGTTTCATATTAAGTATTAGCATAAGCAGAGTTAATCAGCATCACATACTTCTTCATTAATCACTGTTAGGACCTGATGTGCTGAATGTGGTCTCTGGTAGGTCACATTCATACTGACTGAGTACAGAGCTATCATAACGACTTTATTTTTCTTCTACAGAAATTAAGTTACAGATGATTTGGTCACAGCGTACCAGACATCAGTCATATAAAAGAGGGCTCTTTAAAGTGTATACACTGGTTTTATACAGTACATGTTACAGTTGCTCAGCTTTTCATATACTGATGCCTCACTGTTGTCGGCAACACTGCTGCAAATTTATTACAAGCAAATTTAAAATGAGAGTGCAAATGTTTTAAATTAGCCAGCAATTTTTTAAATCTAAATGCACGTTTTCTTTTGGAGATTAGTATCTTGACATTAAATTAGTGCTGCACTTGTTGCAGCCTCAGACTGGTTCTGGGTGAACTACTTCCCCAGCAGTGGATCCTGCCTCTGTCTGTTTCAACATGTCACAACAAAGCGATGTGAGCACAACTATTTCCTGACTGACTGACTTTAGCTTCACCAGCTAACGCTAATATTCATCAACAGCCTTCAACGGGCATCGCACTAGCATACCTTCGCATTAATCACACACAAGTTCATACATTATCTGTCCGAATCGTTGTTCATGCCGGGATTTTGTCTTTCATGTGCGAAAAGAAGTGTCAAAATGAGCTATGGGCGAGGCTAGCTAGCTGCGGGCTACCTGGCACTAACTCGATCTGCTGAATAATGTCGCCCAGCAAAACTGTTTCGCTGGATTTTCGCCGTGGCGCTAACATTAAAAGCAAGAACTTACTCAGTTCATACGGCATGATCTCTGCTGGTCTCTTGCCCAACGCTACACTTCCAAATGAATGAAATAGTGGAGACAGTGAAGCTCCTCCGGCTGTGCACTCCCTGATCACACAAACACGGAAGCGGGTGCAGCTCTCGCTCGGCCTGGCTTTGCCCATATATGGTAAACTCAGATACCGTCAGCCACCAGACACGCGATGCTGCCTCATGGATCATTTTCCCCTGCACGACGTCTTCCAGGCTTACATACAATAATACCACTGATCACATTGATCTATTTTTTTCTGAATGTTCAATCCAAGATGTCTCTTGAAAAACTGAGAAAGTTGTTGATGGACATTAATACGGACATAAAATTCCTGTTTACAAGTTGACATTTTTTGGCTAACATCTTTATTTTATTAACAAGGAAATAAAACAGCAACATGAAAGCAGGAAACCCATTTTTTCAAGCAGAATATTATATTGTCCACTTTGTTATTTCAGTAGTTGAAGTTCATTGTGGATTGCTGAAATATATTTAAAACAGGGCGAAAACATCTCATTACAGTGGAAGTTCATAAACTGTATGTTACACAACAGTGCATCTGTGTGACACTGAACTAATCAGTCCACTTTAGCACTTTGCATTGAGGAGACTCACACTGAAACCAATCTGAGTTCATCTGCATGTTGATTCTTTGCCTGTCTTTTAGCATCTGATTTGTCCTAATATTGGTCCAATTTACAATAATTTAATGATAATGATTAATTCTGAGGCTTCAATCTAATTATATTGTAAGTAAAGAGCGAACTAAGGAGGGATTTGTACACTGTGGAGGCACTACCTGACAGACCTGACGCCGGGCAAAGTTTACACAATTTTTTAACACGCTACTTTGGCCTCAGAGGAAATTATGCTAGCATGATTTGCCTAATTAAATGCCTAACAAGGTAAAAGAATACTGTTTAAGAAGGGTGACACAGCATTATAAATCTGATGTCACCTTGTACACCAGTAGACAGCATCACTTGCCTGGAATAGGATAGGGAATCCCCTGGTCTATTTAGGATGCACCCATGTCAGAGGGTTGGCAGAAAATATAACATTACAATAATGCAGAATGTTAAAGGTAAGTCACATGTAATGTATTGAGAGAAAGTAGTGAGAAATTGTGAAAATGTGCATCATCAGCTGTACAGAAAGACACATTTGTCTTCTTGTTGACATGACATTAGTAGGGCATTGAGGAGAAGGTAGAAAGTATCTGACAGGATGAGTTAGCAGGTTGATGATGGGCCATAGTTACTGAGTTTCCCTATAAAGGCTCACCAACCTTTTGGTTATTTGAATTGTGTGTTATTAAGGTGTTTTAGAACAGCACACTTACACCCAAGTGAGAAGTACACAGACTTAATATTACTCCAGTAAAAGTATAAGAACCCTTTCATTTTTCTATGTAAGTTTTACAGACTCTAAATTTAAAGTAATTTACGTACAAAAGTAAAGTACTACGCAATTACAGTACAACTGCAATTTTTTTTTTATTTTATGTTTTTGATAACATAGAAGTCTTATTCAGATTTGTTTGACAAATTATCAAAGGTTATTAAATGTGTCTGTATTTTTACCCACAGACTTGGAGCAAAAACCTGTAAATGTGGGGCAGATTTTTACCACCTTATTTTAACCCTAGTTAAAAATACTTTGCTCAGAAAATATAACAGTAATAGGCCCTTATGAGATCTACTTTAGACAGTTGCATAGACTATACAGTGCATCCAGATAGTATTCACAGTGCTCCACTTTTTCCACATTTTGTTATGTCTTATTCCAAAATGGATTAAATTCATTATTTTTTTTAGGGATAGGCTCCAGCACGCCTGCGACTCCTACGGGGACTAAGCAGTTCAGAAAGTGCATGGATGGATGATTTTTCAAACCTTCATCTTCATCTTTTTTTTTGTTGTTGTTGTATTTTACTTTTGATTCTTGTGTTTATAAATACTGGATAGTGGTCACTGCCTATTGTGCTTTCTCTAGATACTTCCCAACTACTTATCTCAGCTAGTGATTGTAATACTAATCTTAAATCTATTACTGACTCTGTGCTCGTCCCCAGATTCACTCTTGTACCTAATCCATTATTTAAACACCAATTATTTTTCCTCCATTAAATCTTCTATCACTTCCACCACACTGAGCTGTGTGCATTCAAATCTTTGCACCAGGTGATTGTTTCTCTCCGATCTTCCAGAATCCTCTTTAGTTTTTCTTTCTCTAATTGTTTGCATGGGTCATAACAGTTTATTGTTTTCACATTTCCTTCCTTGGTCCATATTTTTAAAAAAATTAGTTTAGCAGTAAAATTACAAGTGTTGAATGATTTATTCCTTCTTTAAAAAATACGGCACATCCTCCTCATTCACACTGTCTCTATATTTGTGAATACTGGAATACTGATAAATAACAAACTGTACATTTGGTTTAAGCACAGTTTCCTGTATGCATATGATATCTGGTTTCCCTTTTAACTTCTTGATGTACCTTTTGAATTCTTGACCATTTGCTATTAAACCTCTGGCATTCCACTGAAATATTAACATTATGGTATCACGTCACATCTTCTTTCTGAGGTTGCTTCTCCTTGATTGAGATCTGTGTGTAATTTGTCCCAGGATAATTCTGCTGTTTTCACTATGACTTTAATTTTCTCAGTTCAGGTTTTTGCTTGATCAGAGCAGATGATAAAATACGCTAAGATCAGAACTAATTCGTCCATTGAGATTCCTTTTCTTTCCCTTTTCCCTTTACTTCCTCAGCACGTTTTCTTACTATGCACCCTCCATATGCTGCTGTGAGATTACTCTCTCAGTTACAACATTTCACTGTAACATTGCGCCTACATTCTCCAAGAGAGGGAGGGATATATGGTCTTACACTAAACCTCAAGTATCCAACCATGATTTTAGGGAGAACTTCTTTCTTAAACTCCAACAGAACAGATTCACTGTCAGTCTTTTCCCATTTCTAAATGCTTGTTGTCGTCTGATTCCTGTGACTGTTCTTCCCTTCAACACTTTTTTTGAGTGACTTTTCTGACCTTTGACCAAGTCTTCTATCTACATTTCTTTTACAGATACATTGATACATTGTGGCACTTTGTTTCTTTTCTCTGCACCTTTACAGTTTATTAGCAGACTACCATCCCACATTACTTTAGCCATGTCGATATCCCCAAGTGCTTTTCTCAATCCATTAGTCAGAGAAATCCGACTTAGCGACAACACTTCACTTCCTGCTTCTTCCTGGCATCATGTATTTCTTGAGGCCTTTCTTTCCTTCCTCCTCATTTCTTATTAGTCACATTCCTAGTCCATTTATCATCCATAAGTTCATCATCATCGGACATGCCACCACTACTCCTTGTCATCCTAATCCAGTCACAATCCAGATTATGACAATACCACGGATCAAATCAGCCTTCACTCACCAAGTGACAGTCAGCTTATCCTTTCTAACTGCAGCGTTTCTACTCCTCATGTGAAAGTTGCTTCCCTACTCCAATTTAATTTGGCCTTGTTATTTATTAGGTACATCTGTAAAATCCAATGCAGGCCCAGTATTCTTGCCATACTTTATACATTTGTGTTTTTATAACAGTTTTACCTTCAGATTTGCATATATACTGTCAGTGATTTCAGTGTTGGTTGTTTCCTTCTACTCCTACATTGGCAGAAACCCAAATGAAACAAACAGCCAACCCATTTTATACCATCTGTACATTATATTGTAGATGCCAAAGAGAAGATGTAGTTAGATTTTCTGACTTTAAGCTTGTGGTGCTGCCCAGCTATCAGATTAGCATATCATTTGTGTTGTTTTCCTCAACCCATAGCAAAGCCAGCAAGATACATACAAGTGTAACAGTATATACTGAAAAATAAAAAAAAAAGCTCAAGCTGCAGCTTCAATCAATTGCAAAATATATAGTATAGCATATAGCATAGTATACAGACTTACATTTTCTGCCTTCACATTCTCTATGCACCCAAAGCTATTACAGTGAGTTTCATTATGTTTCCAACATTCTTGTAAAATGCAGGGTGTGAGTCATTATGTCCTGTAGGTTTACCCAGTATGCAAGCAGAAGATTCACTCTCCTTATCTTTGATGGCATTTCTAGCAGCAACTGGAGATGTCTAAAGGCTTCAGTACATTTTCTCAGTCATTGAGCCTGCTCCAGCGTCAAGCTTATTTAGATTGCTCTCAGCTGCGGACATACAGTGCATCCGGAAAGTATTCAGTCACAGTTTAGATGCAAATGTGCAGGTTTAACAGTCAATTTTATATGGATCCCAGCACACTTGGAAGACAATGAACTAGTGGACAAATATGCAAAAGGTTATTAAACTTGACGAAATAGGGTTAACTGTAAGTTAGAGCAAATCTGAGGTTAAAAGTGCAATTAATTCAGGAATCAAAAGGAAATGGCGAGAGGAATGGAGTGAAGAAAGTAAAGGTCAAAACTACTATATCATCCAAGGGAAAGTAGGTGAAACAAGAAATAGCACAATGAAATTAATGAAGAAACATCTACTGGCAAGAGTGACAACTGTGACGCATCGGAAACAGTAGGACATGTGTTTGTGCATTGCCCCAAATATGGAGAAAAAAGAGACTTAAGAATTCTCTCTAAGCAAATAAAATAGCATTTGATATAAAAGAAGAAGAAGGTGTTTGGGAGGTGTGGTGTTTTTTCAATTTTTAGAAATAACAGGGATCTCTAGAGGGATTTATAGTATGTAAATATAGTAGGATTTAGTAGTTGGTAGCCATCCTAAACTACACTCCATTCCAACGAAGAAGAAAAAGAAGAATCTTCACTTGCTCCATTTGTGGACACTGTGCTGCACCACAGAAGAAGCAGCTCAGTCGGCGTATCTCGCTGTTACAAGTACGCAATTTGTATCCTGGAAATTGTTATATTCACAATTTTTCACCACACAAGGAGATTATATGGAACAATACTAACATCAAAGTTAATCGTAAGAGTGTATATAAAGAAAATTGGGTTGAAAAGGGTATTATCTATGTTACTTCTTTGTTTGATGATAAAGTTAATATGCTGGAAAATTAAGACTTTCTGAGAGTTTATTCATTCCCTGTAAAATGTAAAGATTTCACCTTGGTTAAAGGCGCTATCCCCAAAGGTATAATTTAATTAATGAAATATTATTATATACAAGGGCCCAGTCTGAATATTAGTAATGTAAAAATAACAGACACAAAATGTACAAACAAGCATATAAGAAGAGAGAGTTAAATGTACAGAGACTATTGTACATCTGCTTTGTTATTGTCCATGTTCATTAGTTTTTTGGAAAGACACAGAGAAGTACAGTTCAAATCAAACAAGTTATAATGTAGTAACTGGGGTAAAAGATATCACAAAATTTGAAAACATTGATAAGTGATCAATCAGTATGTCATATTGTAAACCTTATTCTCTTGATGGGCAAATTTCATATCCATAAAGCCAGATTCTCTAAGTCTGTCCCAAATATAAATGTGTTTTAGGTCAAACTAAACTAATATGTTAACTCTAAGACAAACAAAAAGAGTATACACACAGTGACATATTATGACTAATTATTATTTACCAGGTCCCCTGATAATTTGTAATCTTGTAATCTTTTGTTTTATATTGTCATTACTTTTTTTTTTTTTTTTAAGTAAATTATATTGTATCATTTTCTGTCATTAATAATGATAATGTAATGTAATCTAGCACCAACCAAAAACCTTTGTTTTTTTAGCAAAAGGCACAATTGTTAGCTGGCAGTCGAATACTTGGGCCTTTCAGGATGGGAAAACCCAGAAGAAAGTTGTGGCAAGTAGGCACAACTATGCTATAAATGGACCAGAGTGGGGACGTTCAGATTTAGCTGAAAATGAGTCAGGCCAAAGAAAATTAAAGGTAGTGAAGGAGAGGGAAATGAGAAAAGAGATCTGGCAGGTAGCAAGATCATTCTGAGGTTTGCGGAGAAGGGAGTAGCGCCAAAGGTGTTGAGAAACACTGAGGTAATGTTTTGACTGTTTGTAGAAGCCAGGAACAGAGACAACGAGCTGGAAGAATGAAAGAAATAGGCAGGAATAAAGTGGTGAGTACAAGTTATGTGGAGAAAGAAAACAAATGGTGTGAGGGAGTGATCTGGGGAGTTTAGGTTGGTGTTACTATGGATGAAATCAAAGCAAACCTAACAGGAGGGAGAGTAAAAGGAGCTTGGAGAATGCAGGTAACCCATGAGGGAGTGAGAATAGATGGTGAATCTGTTGTGATTGATTTTGACACTGAAGTGCTCCCCAATAAAGTCACATTAGGGTCTCTGAGTTATAGTGTTAGGGAATATGTGCCGAAGCCACCGAGACATATCACAGACATACAGCTGTGCAAAGGAAGAAGAAGATGTGCAGGATGTGGAGAAGAACGTGATTATGGGCAGTGTGATCACAAAACGACCAAAGTGTTGTAATTGTGGTGAAAATCACAGTGTGGCTTATGGTGGGTGTGAAGTCATGAAAAGGGAAAATGACATACAACAGGTGAGAATTTAAAGTAAGGTCACATATGCAGAGGCTGTAAAAATGGTAAATTAGAGAGGAGCAAGCGGAGAAAGAGGAAGTGCAGGGAAACATCTTGGTAAGGAATTAAATCAGGTGAAGGAAGGCAAGATAATTGTAGATTTGAAGAAATTAGTCACTTTTATTGCAAGAGTACTAAATGCTGCAACGAAAGTAAAGTCTAAAATGGAGAGAATTCAAGTTATTGCTAAAGCAGCAGCCCACCATCTAGACTTCAGAGGATTGACTTGGGAGGTGACATGATCTCGGTCTCCAGACGAGTCAGGAACAGTCAGGGACTGGATACTGACAGTGGTTTACTTGCTGCAAGAAGTTTGTTGGCCAATGAACAGGAATTTCAGAAATATATAGATGATTTGCCCAGAGGTGTTATGTGTTTGGATTTTAGAATAGGTGATTATTCTTCTGCCAGGTGTGATAGAGATGAGGGAGTTGGTGGGGTATGTGCTACATTTATTAAGCAGGATATTGCATTCAGAGAAGTGAGTATAGGAGTGAACGGGAATATGTTGTGAAGAAAT
This sequence comes from Helostoma temminkii, assembly GCA_900302695.1. Lineage (NCBI taxonomy): Eukaryota > Metazoa > Chordata > Actinopteri > Anabantiformes > Helostomatidae > Helostoma > Helostoma temminkii. The sequence continues at coordinate 185,046 of OMLM01006400.1, read as the reverse complement.
GAACAGGCGAGGGAAAGTTGGCAATTATACATTATTACAGTCCTTGTAGGAGGCTATGTTTAGATGGTTTAACACATATTGAAGGGATGGATGGTGATAGGGTGTTGGTATATGTGGGGATTTGTATGTGGGGAATGCACCTAGCACGTTATGAGGAGGACTTAAAACAGATATAAATGGGGAGGTGATAGAAGAACTGTTAGAGGAAAAACATATGGTTTGTAAAAATGATGGCAGGGGAACAAGGATAGATGTGCACATGGATTTACTGGATTTAATTTTGGTGTCTAGAACTTTAGGTGGGAGATGTAAACGGGATGTGGTAGAAGAAACGTCACTAGGTAGTGATCATTTTCCAGTGTTCTGTAATTTAATGTTGCAGAAGAATAAAATGAAAAATTAAATTGCAGGGAAGTATTTAGTAGGGCAAGATGGGAATTGTTTACATATAATTGTGACAGAGAAATGTGTAAAATAGACTTAAATGAAGATATTGAGGAGACTGAAACTGTGGTAATGCTGTGAAAGAAAGGGATAAAACTCTTAGAGTATTAAAAAGAACTCATAATTTGTAGTATGAGAGAAATTAGAAAAGAATACCAGTATCCAGTATTAATGATAGATGAGGAAGTAGCAGTAACAGATGAGGAGAAAGCAGAAATGATAACAAAGGAACTTGTCAAAATTCATAGTTCTCATAATTTGTCTGAGGAGGGTGTGAAAGGAAGTATGATGACTAGAGCAGAAGAATGAAGAACGGTCATATTCATGGGGATTTAAATTTTCAGTAGGAAAAACTAAAACACTTACATTTACCAGGAAGAAGAAAGAAATCAATGAAATGGAGGTAAGACAAATTATAGAGCAAGTTAAAGTATTTACGTTTTTGGGATTGTGGTTTGATTCAAATTTGATTTGTGATGTTCTTCATAAATGTAAGAAGGTGTTAAATGTTATGAGGTGTTTATCTGAGTCAGACTGAGGAGAAAGCAGAGAAGCACTGAAAAGTATACACATAGCATTGATCAGATCGGTACAGGATTATGGGAGTTTTGTATATGGGTCAGCAGCTAAAACATCACTACAGAAGTTGGAAGTAGTACAGGCACAACCACTGAGACTATGTTGTGCTGCGATCAAGACCACTCCCATTGATGCTCTGCATGTTGAGATGGGGGAAATGCAGTAATGACATGAACAGTTAATGATAAACTATTGGGCAAGTTTAAAAGGACACACAGAGGTTAGAAATCCAGCATCCAAGGTACTGGTCTCAAGCTGGGAGAGTGGGAGGGGAAACAGTAAATGTTGGATATGGAACAGCATTGCTGTTGCAAGAGAAATGGGATTACACCAGTATCAGCTTATTTATATATATATATTCTTTGCTTGCCTTGTTTCCTCAATTGTAAGTCGCTTTGGATAAATAAATGTAAGTAAATGTAAATGTAAATATATATTAGACAACAATCATCTTCTGATTAAAAACAGGATACTC
>OMLM01006400.1:158202-170033 GCA_900302695.1 Helostoma temminkii | reverse complement strand
AATTGTATGCTGCTCTGCCAACTACAAAGTGTTAGTTATGTAGTAGTAAATCAGTAATAACTATTCAGTAATATAACAGTGGGTTCAGTTTTTTAACTAATACTTAATTTTACTCCATTTTTGAGTAACATTTGAGCTTCTATTGATACTGTTACTTAGATTAATAATGTGAATATTTCCTCTATTACTGATACAAGTGATGTTAATACTTTATTTGTTTTTTTCTCTCAGCATTTTCTAACTTTTAAATGTTGAATATTGTATAAACCAGCATACAATATTAAGAATCTGACCAGGGTTTTGATGCCACCTGTCAGAGCTTGGCAGTTTCTGATACTTTGACCCATTTCAGTTCATACAGAAAAGTCTGATGCCAGTCTTAGCTGTGTGCTGGCTGTAGAAATCAGTTTTATTGTTTGAATTTCAAACTGCATGATAGCAAGTCTGGTTTTCACTGCCCGTTCTGCCCCACACCACACTTCAAGGTCACAGTGGCTTCTGTGGGGAGACCATGCTTTGCGCCTCCACATCCTCTCTGTGTCCAATGTGGGCAAGCTTGAGAGGCCCCTGGCGTGCTCTGTGAGGAAACCCCACAATGAAGCAGACACAGAGCTGAACTTCACTGACTCACCACTTTCACTCATTGAAACAAGTGAGTAGTCTTGATCCTTCCAGCTTGATGGACCCAAATCATCATTACTGACTTAATAACAGGCTCAGTGGTCACTCTCACTTGTATGATTTGCCAAAATAGTATCCCATGTTTCTCCTCATCTTTTCATCAAGTAGCCAGCTCATGAATGAAGCCAACGAGAACAGAAACCACACCAGCAGGGAGTAGTATCCCTCAGAAAGGGAAGTCCAGAGGATTGTGGCTGTTGTATGTGGCACAGGGGACGTATAATCTGTGGTCTGTTTTAGAGTAAGAATCCCAGCAGCCCTAAGTTATGCCACTTCAGTCTCCCGTGAAGACAAGCATTCACAGTATTCCTGTTGCCCTGGACCCCCCACCCCCTCCCAAGACATAGAAACAGTATTAATATGCCATGAATGGATGCAGACAGGCAAGCATTATCTAGCACTGCAGCAGCTAGTGAAGCAGGGATGCCTTACAGAAAGCCAGAGGGAAATATTCTCTGCATGACTGGTGAAGATGACTTGACCACTGCTGCCGGTGTCATGTCGCAGAGGCCTGTAGGATTTTGTATGTGTTGGGTTTCATTCATTTGCCTCGGGTTCTCCTTGGTGAATTTTTAATGAGATTGTGAAGAATATAGAGGATTTTAGTAGTTATGTTCTTTCGCCACATTTGGTTTTAGTCAAACCTTGTTTAAACAACACATAATAAACTGCGGAAATGGCAGCAATCATTAAGCATTCTTGTCTCAGGCTGAAGTATTTTCTTCCCCTGTGAGATTACTTTGGAAAAAAATCTGCCTCAGTGTTGAGCTACTCATTAATTTGTGTCTGTGCGGTCAGAGAAGATACTTATTACTTCACCTAAGGTCACAGGTAAAAACAAAAGCATCAGTGAAATACACAGGCACGAGTGGGTGCCCTCCATATTAAATGACTACCTTGCATTGATCTTACGTCTTGGTCTTTGGTTGTCATGGAGATGTAATTGGACTTCCCTTACATCCCACCTATAAGTGTTCTTTTCACTGTGTGAATGAAATGGCATGGGAACAGCCCAGCCCTTTCACAACTGTGTGTGCGCCCTGCTATGAGGTCTGCAGTTGGCCACAGGCACAGAGGAAACTGTCTTCACTAGTTGGTCAGGCTTAGCAGCACTTGCATGCACATTAAGGACTGGACTCTGCACAGCGTAGGAACGATTTTCAAGTTCAATGCATTGTCCTAAATAAATAGGCATGAGATGAATGTAATTCTTTAATGAACTAACTGTGCACTTTGTTACCCATGTAAACACCTAAACTTTGGCAAGATGTTCAGGCCTTTGTACCCTGAATGCAGTCACATAGAGTAGGTACAAATTAAAGAAATAAAAATATTTAGAGGCTTAAAAATCAGTAAGTGCACTTTAAGTAAAACCATTGCTGCAACCATCTGTAAAGAAAGATCTGTAACATGTTACAAAATGAAAAGATTTATTTATAAACGATAAAATTGAATAAAATCAGTTATGAAAATATGCTCTAGGTTTGTCACAAAGAAGTGTTGAAGTGTTGATTTTTTTTTTTGTTTTTTTTTAATCACAAAAATGAGGTATTCTCCAAAATGCTGGGAGCATGTCCGGTGGAGCTGCTGATACCGCTCCAATGAAATAAAATTACAAGTGCAGCAGAGTGGGTACTTGCTAAAATAGGGAAAACTGTTTTGCCTTCATCAATAACACCTTCTTATGCTAATACAAAGTCATTTTTTCGTGTTGTAGCTGTAATTTCTGCTACATAAAAACTTCCACAGTGTTCAGCTCTCTCTGTCCTGCTGTTATTCCAGACCTGAACACCAACTCAGTAGTGCACTCGGCTGTTCTGTTGAGCCATGGTATCTAGCCCGGAATGCCTAAGGCTCATGGGAAATGTTGTTCTTTACAACTGAACTGAACATTTGGTCAAATACAATATCAGATCGTTTTTCAAAAACCTACTTGACACAAGGTACAAAGTAAAAGAGGGTACGTTCCAGTTGTGGCTAGAACCAGATATTCAGATATGTGTATATTCATTCATTGGATACAAATTCAGTTTTCAATATTGATATTTGGATATAAATTTTTCTTATACCTTTTTTAAAAAGTGCAAAATATCGATAATCATTACATTTTAATTAATTATAAAAATGTGGAACTACATATACATATATTACTACATATATTTTAGTTTCTGTATCTCAACCTGGGCCCGTAAAAGGAAGCCAAAATGCCAAATGTTGTTCTGTGTGAGGTCATTTTTTATTTCAACTGATAATTGTAAGATGTGTGCTACTGTTACCACATATTTGGCCTCCGGACCTTGTTTTATTTTGGCTATTACAGTTCATGCTATTTTTAGCTGTTCTAGTCCACTTCGTGTTTCTGGGGTACATCCACACCTTGTTTTAGTTTCACTGCATTTAGGTTTTCTGTACGGCCTGCAACCACTAGGTGGCAGACTGGGCCACCTGGGTGGAGTTGTCGCGGAGAAGCCTGCTAGACAGACTGCCGTGTTATCTGTGCTTTTACTGCTATCATTACTTACAAAACAGACACCATTACACACATCCTATAGAGTCACTATGAATGATTTAAACTAAGAATCACTTTATCGCTTTATTTCAGTGATGGGCAGAACTCGAGTTCTATGCTGTTTGGCATAGCCTTGACTTTGTACACGAGAGGGTCGCAGAATAACCTCTGGGTCATATGGTAATCTCTGGACCATATGATATTTAATAATAATAATAATAATAGTTGATATTTTATTAATTCCTTTGGGGAAATTCTCTGTGGACAGGGACACATCGAACCACCAACCTTGGGGTTTGTACACGATGGAACCACCCCTTAAGTTTTGTAAAAGCAAACTTCTGTCATCTTGTTCACAATGTAGCAACATTTGGAAAAAAATGCGATCCAACAGGATTTAAGTGTCCTGATAGCACTGGTATGCAAAGGCAGTGTTTGGCTAAAGATGCCAGTTTGGGCAGCGCACAGTTGCTGTTTTGCCTAAACCTTGCAAGTGTGCTGGAGTGGACTTTTGTCATGTCAAGTGCTGCTCCATTTACATTTATTGCCACCATGGCAAGCCACTTGCCATGGATCTATATAATATAATAAATATTTGGCTATCAGCTTTGGCTTGTCACTGTTCCATTTAAAGTGTTCCCACACAGTGGAAATCTTTGGCATTTTCAGGCACCCAAATTCAGATTTATTTCCACATTTACATAGTGCAACAAAAATTGAATTATTACTATTATCATACATTTAGTATAAGAAAAAGAATATCCCAACCCCAAAATGGAAAACTGAACACCTATTTAGAGGAAGAATACCTGAATATTCGAGTCCAGCCTTAGTTTACACAGACTACAACTACTTGTCTGGTGTAACAAATCATTAGAAAGCAATAGATTTGCACATACTATTGCATAAATTTGTCATTTCCTCTACTTTTGCATAGTTTTCAAAAATACTACAATTACTACATAAATGTCCAGGAAGAGTCACATGTTTTAAAGTGGGATTAGCACCTGTAACATTAAAAAATGCAAATACAATAAGAAGCAGAGATTTATGATTGTTGCAATGGCAGCATGTGGTTTGCAGGTTTACTTTAGTCTGTTTGATAAGTTTACGTGAGGTATGTTTGAGTCAGGCTGATTTATTTGCTCTTCTTATCCACAGAGAAATATTGTTTGAAAACTTTCACTACCAGTGACAATGCCTCAAATTTGGTACAATTACCAATAAACAATAGTTTTTTTTTGTTGCGATAGTTGGTGATGTTTTAAAGTCTTCTTTGTCCACAGAATAAGAAAACTGACCAAATGTTCAGTGTCAGATTTCCATACTTCATTATTAGTATTATTATTATTATTATTTTAGTGTTTTACATTATGGAGACATTTCACTACTCAACAGGTTCTTATAGGTAAGCATCTAAAGAGCTACTATTAAATAAGCTGAGGGCAAAAAGAACAGAAGTCATGTTGGATTTCCATCAAAAGAAAGAAAATGTCACTTTACTGTGTTGTTTAAAAACTATTGATTTGTGTTACTTGCCCTAGAGGAAAGCTTTGCCATAGGGCAGCTCATCCCTATAGTGACTTTGGTGAAGTTTTAGGCTTTTTTCAAGTGCTCTGCCTTGTCAGAAAAATATTCACATAGTTGCACAACACAAGCTCAAAGTCAGGACTGCGTGAGCTGCATGACTACCTTTTGAGTACATTCATTCACTAATAGATGGGCATGCTCATGTTTTCTCTGCAGGGAATAGTGTGATGAAACTCCTGGAAAGATATTTATTCTTCTTTTAATATTTGGCTGTGTCACAACACAGAGCAGGAGGCAGGACTAATGGAAAACTAAAGACTAGAGACTTTATGAATTCAATCTTTTTAGGAAACATGAGAAGAGATTAAATGAGTAAAGGTAGGTAGTAAGCTATTTGTTCTTTTGAGAAGGATGTGATGTCAGCCATTTGTCGCGAAAGGAAGATGTTCATCAAGAAAATGTTTATTTTAGGGACTGTTAGAGCGCCATTAGGACATTAAATTATTCAATTAAACGTGGATATTGAATGTAATTATGCAACCAGTTTGACAGCGATATGCTTTTTGTGTGTTTCCTAAATTGTCCATCGTTTAAATGTGAATTACATCAACATACTCCCCTTTCATATCCTTTAATAGCGAGCACTGATAGCACAAATCCTAAAATGGACTCAAAGAAGCTCTTGCAGTCTTACATTAGTGATATTCTCCCCCAATATATTGGTCTAAAAAAGAATCCCATGCATTTACCCACATACACACACTCACTGAAAGATTCATTAAGATTCATCTCAGAAGAGTTGAACTTTTGGGACTAAACTGTCCCTAGATAAAGCGCTTCCAGGCTTTTGCAGCATCCATGAAGTGAACGTTAGCAACAAGACCAGCTTATATTGCTTTCACCAACACTGGTGACGTCTCATCTTGCCTCATTGGATCGCACGCATTCAACAATGAGTCACACTTCATTAAAAAAATATTAGTTAAAAAAAAAACGTGTTAATTCGAACAAACCCATTAGTAACCTTTGTCTGTTGTGTTAAGATCAGCCTAATACCACATGCAGTATAACTCTGATTCACTCTAAACAGTGCCAATGGCAAAGCTTGTCCATTATAGCTGAGTCACTGCTTTTAATGAGTACTGAATGAGAAGATAGTAGAGGTAGGGGCTTTGGTGGTGATTATGGTTTTGTAGGCAGCAGGGGATTTTTTTCTTTGTGTATGTGAGAAGACAGTATAGAAAGGAAGCAACATGCACTTTGATTTATCGTTTTACAAACAGTGGCCAGTCTAGTAATCTTGCTAATATGGCAAACAGTTGTCACTCACCGTCAGAATTAATATACCCAATGTATTATGCGGATATAACCTACTGTTTGGCCAGTACACTGATGTACCTACATCATATTAGAGCAAAGAAACAAGGATGCAAACACACCTTTGGTATAGCCTAATTACAGCTGCTATAATCAGGCAAACAGTAAAATTGAATCACTAGACTGAGAAAGTAATCAGCAGATTCATTGATAGTCGGATAGTTAGTCAGCTGTTATTTAAATAGAGTGTGATGCAAGAACATCCTCAAATCCTGAAATGTGTCTACAGACTTTTTATTCTTCTCTCTTAAAAGGCATCAACTGAAAGTTTTCCCAAAGTCCATTATGCCGTAAGAAAAACTGATTCTTATCCAAATGACAAATGGCTTTTGTACTAAAATCTTTGTTTAATTTTTGAATTGAGTTTGTGATTTGCCTTAGGGCATGGATTGTTTTTGGAAACTCATTTTGTGGATAAATGGATACATGGAAGGTTGGATAACAACAGTTGAATTTGTAGGTTAATAGCATCATCATTGACCACATCACTTGCTCATCACGGCCCATTTCAGGCTGCAGTCAGAGCCAAACGGTGCTGTGCTACAACCAGAATGTAACAACTGCTGTAAACGGGTTCAGTTCAAAACAACAGGACATTGGCAACTGGCTCTATTAGAGCTCTTAGCACCCAATTTATCCTCTGCCCACTGATGTAATAATCTGTGATGTAATGCATCAGTTTGTGTGCGGTAGCACTGCAGTGTTTGACTCAGTGCAGTGTTTAAAGTCTCTGTGAAAACACAGGCAGACGGGGTGGATTATTCCATGGTCAGAACTGTGGGATTAGGTCCAGGGATTATCGCAGCTCAGTCAGTGAAACAACAGCCTTGTTAGCCTCTGGGATTAAACAAAAGCCAGTCAGTCAGACTGACCACACAGCCTCTGTCATGCTTTCTCCAAGACAATCTGTCCTCTAGCCTCCATTCACATCCACATATCATTGTCCTTAGTGCTGATTCACCGTCTCTGCAGGAATTTAAATGTGACACTAATTCTGTCATGCTTTGGGTGATTAGTGCTTAATAACAGACGTTTCTTGGGCGTAACACATATGATGATGAAACCCCGTTGCAAGGAGTAGGAGGAGAATCTTCACAGGCAAAGCCTGGCAATATGTTTTATTTCTGGATAACTGTGGTCGTAACTTATGATTATTTTTGTTGAACACTGATGATTATTTTCTTCATTGTTTACTTTATGAAAGGTCAGGAAAGTGGAAATAGTAAGCAGTTCCCCAGAGCCCAGGGTGATGTCTTTGAATATCTAGAATTTGGTACTGTATGCTGTTTGTGCGACATTATTCAACCTGGTACTGATCATTCAGACGCATGATGTAAGCAGCAAGCTTAAGTAAAAAATGCTACATTTGACAACAAGAATTAACGTCATCTTCTGTTTGCCTTCTAGGATCACGCTGTGCGAATGAGTGTTTGATGCTAACTTCGCTTCTTCAGGTAAACAGCATGTGACACCCACACAGCCACACGTATTTCATTTTCATTCACTGTTACCTACCAAAAATAAATCTTTGGGATTAGGGTGGAAGATTATCCTAGGGGATTATACATCACATAAACCTTTGATCTCTGTTTAAATATTTTTATTTTCAGTATATTATATTATATCATTTCAATTAGATTTGAGGTTGTTTTTGACTAATACCCATTTGTCCCTTTTCGTTGTGTGTCCATGTAGGGCAGAATGGGTGTGTGTCCCCTGCTCCTGCTTCTCAGTCTAGCCCTCGGGGCCTCAGCCCAGGATAAAGACCCTTTCACAAGTACAATCCTTATTCTTTTTAATCAAATGCAGTTATTTACTCACCTTCTTCATTTCACAGGATCACACTGCAAATTACCTGTTTTTTTCTTTTCAGGTCCATCAAATGGCACTTCCTACAACTTCACAACCACACCCACAGCAGTCAACATGGGCCCACCCATTACACCCGCGGCAGCAGTCATCCCAGAGACACCAGCAGCAACAACAACAACTACAGCTACAACCACGAGCCCAGGTGGTGATGGGGGTGTACACCCTTCTGGTTCCAACGGTACCGTGCCAGAGCTACCAGTGTCTCCACCTTCATCTCCATCTCCAGCTCCAACTAATGCCCCTCAGGCACCACCAAGCACCAGTTCTCCCCCTTCTTCGACGCCAGCAGTGGAAGAGAACCTAACCACAGCCTCATCTACCGTCAACCCAACTCCAAATAAGCCTGATATTGATGAATTGAAGACCACCACAGAACCTAACGCTCTGTTCACCACAGACTCAACTCCACAAGGTGAGTGCTGCAATGAGTTCAGGACATGTTAGTGTGATAAAGGATCATTTCAGATTATTAAAAAGAGTTCCAGTTCATTGATAATGAGATTGTGCTCAAGAAGTAAATAAAAGAACAAGGCAACATTGAAAATCAGATGAAACAACAAAATGCCAGATAACCAAACAGTTTTAAAATGTATGCTTAATTATACTGTATAATATATACATATACTCTAAATACGTATACTCTGGTTTAGTGAGCACAATTTGGTAAAAAAAAAATCAAATTGTGGTTTTTGTGGGTTATACTGCAATGAAACACATTGTGGCTTGGTTGGTTATCAAGTGTACTGGGCACAGAGGGTGAAAGAGAACATTCCCAAACCATCTTCAATTCAAGCCAAAAATTCGATACATTCATCCCTTGTCGCTTTTTCTTTTTCTTATCTTGAATGGAAAAACAGATACTTGCATCATCAGTCAGTCTGTGCAAAAAAAGTGTGAGACATTTTTCTCACATTTTTATTCCTCACATCCAATGCTTTTATTTATTCATTTAAAGAAGTATGAGAACTCATTAAGCCTCTGTTCACACCACGTGTTGCAAAGTCTACAGATATTTGCAGATTGTGTTGTGCTGGAATTCTTTTGCTTACATTTGATTTAATCACAGTTTTTACTGAACAGGGAAATAGACTTCAGGACTGTAGTGTAGTAGTAGTTTGGTGCTTTGCTTCAGGTTCATACTTTTAAACCTTAGATACACACAAGTTGTTTTTCATTGGCAAATCAGTTGTATACAGCCTTGTCTGAGAGGTTTTTCCTACGTTAAAAACACTGTAAATATGACTGGGTGGCCCTTTTAAAGTCTACTTATTTGGTCTTCCTGTTGACCCCAATGCATTCTCAATGCCGGTATTTGTTATGTAAGAAGGCATTAACATGTGAATAGAAGTAGACAAAATTGGTCAAAGGAATGCGGATGTAACAAGAAACCTACACTTCATTTGAATAATCCCTGGCATTAATGATGCAGACTGATGCACTTGGGAGGAACATGGTGAGGTTTTTTTTATTTTAGGTGTTATTCCTGTAGACCGCCAAAGCAGTGAGAACAGCCAGAGAGAACAAGCAAGTGAGCTTTCTGGTCAAGAGTCGACCTTTAATATTTTAGATAGTTGAACATTTTTCTGCTTTTAGAGCCCATTGTAGCAGGGCTGGAAATATCTTGACGTGACATACCTGCCTTTGACCAGTCATCCACTAGAATCAGAAAACCACCACAACCCACTGCTTGGCACACCCAGACACTGGGTCCAAAAGTGTGTGGTATGTTAATTTAAAATAAAATCGTGTTGAGGCAGGATTTTTTAGGCATTTGTTTTATTTCTATAAAATGCTGCTGTTTTTTGAAGAAAATACTTAATACTTACTTGGGCTTGTTAGGTGTTATATAATTGCGCCATTGTCTTCTACTGGCTCTCTGTGGGCCTTGTGTAGAGAGATATGAGAAGTTGTAGATGGCATTAGATTCATCAAGACTGTGTCAGTTTCACATGATACCCACAGCCTGTTGTGCTCTGGCTCTGTTCAATGTACACATTGTCTGAAGGAAAGCACTGAAAAGTCTGGGAACCGACTGCGAAAAGGCAACGTAACCAATATTGCAGACTACTCCCCCCAGAAGTCAAGTGATGCATATTGTATTTTTAACTTATTTTTGTCTATAATGTTAGGAGCATTTTCATATCAGATTCTGTCATTGTGTTTTTGCCATTACAATAAAGTTTCCTGGAAAAATCTGTCTTGAAGAGGCAACCATCTGCACACAAACAGGAGTTTATCTTTTTTCATACTCCTGTTGTTGTTGTGAAAGGTCACCATATGATTGCTTTCAACCAGTAACTCATGTGCTTGCAATGGCTGACAAATTGCTCATTGGTTGTTGCAAACTGCAGAACAAACAATAGAAAACTTGGGTCATATAATGTCTAATATTTAATGTTAAGTGAACACAGTCCTTTTCCTAGAAAGTGTTTGACATTTACACTCATGAATAATTAATGTGTAATTCAAAGCAAATATCCATATAAAAGCATCCAGCATAATAAAATTGGGCCACTTCAGTACAGAGAACAAGTAAAAACTCAATAATAAATGTGTCAGCATTTCATACCACCACCTGGGTTCACTGTCATTCTGGGTACAACCCATTATAAAAGCAGTGGTCGACCCTCTCAGTTAAAATGTGATGGAGCAGGACAGCTTGTTGCACTCCATTTGTGTTTTTTTTTTGTTTGTTTGTTTTTTTTTCCCTCTGAAAGCCACTGAAATATTAACATGGGCAGCTATTAAAGATACAGGCTGGTGCTTTACCTACGTGACACTGAAAATACGTCTTGTATTCTATAAATGTAAATGAACACTGCCTTTTAAAAGATTAAACAACCACTGAACTTCTCTTGCAGTATTCATGAACCCCACCTTAAATAAGTCACATTTAAGTTTGTTTTTGTTTTTTTTAATTTAAAATTAGAATGCAACCGATTTTTGCAGTCAATTAGTCATTTGTAATAATAATAGCTTAGCATTTTGGAAAATAAAGCTGTCATATCAGAAAGATAGCTCTGCCAGCAGCCCATTAGCTCTACCTAACATAAACACTGGAAACATGGGGGAAGAGTCAGCCTGGCAACACAATTTGCTAACCATCTCCTCTAAAACTCACTGTTTAAACATTGACCATTGGACAGGGACAATCTAGAGGTTTCCCCCTTCTTCTATGCTAAAATATAATGACTATGGTCTCAGTCTTCTCTAATGTAACTCTTTACAGGAAACCAACTGTTTTATTAATCATAATCTTCTCAGTTGTTTATTTTAGTCTTTGTGAAATGAACAATGATTTTTCATAGGTTTCTAAGATTTTATACACGATTAATCACTTAACCTGAAAATGAATAGATATCTGAATAACAGTCATTCACCATTAAATCCTGTGTATTTCATATCAGTCTGTCTGAACATCTTCGTAACACAAGAACACATACTGCCTCATAATGTTTATAATTTCGTGATTAAAAATGTGTCAATTTGTGAGATAAAACGTGCACATTTAACATCACTTCAATATTGTGATAAGAGAATAATTTAGTAATGTACTGTTATGGACACTGACACACCTATGGAGTATGGAGTCATCTTTTCTTTATTCAACAAACCATTTATTCTCCCTTTTCTTTCCGTCTCTGATGCAGACAACAACCAGTCCGATGATATGCCAATCATAGCCGTGATGGTGGCCCTGTCCTCTCTGCTGGTCATCATCTTCATCATCATCATCCTCTACATGCTCCGGTGGGTGACATGCTGTCTTCTATATATATATCTTTAAGGCAGAGAGACCTGCAGGGAATGAAGGCCTAAAAAGGTGCTGTCATTACCATGGCAACAGTTGATTGGCTGATTG
>OMLM01006400.1:127728-144580 GCA_900302695.1 Helostoma temminkii | reverse complement strand
CTTGTTCTTATATTCGTCTGAAATGACATCTTGCTCTTGGACCTGCTGTTTTAAAATATTCACTAGGTGGCAGAGTTGCAGGCTGTATAATAAAATAAACCCTCAAAAAAACAACTGGCCTTCATGTGATCAGAAACATGGAGTGGACTAGAACAGCTGAGACACAACATGTCTGGTTCCGTTTACAGTTTCTTAGAAAATTTGTAAAATATTAAGTATTGTAGCTTTAATATAGTTTATATTCATTTGCTTTTTTAATGTTTTTCTGATTGTCTTTCATGGACAGGCCACGGTCAAACGAAAAGAATATATTTTTAAAGACGTTAAATTGTCTTTGTAAAATTGCATTTGCCCATTTGGAAAAGAAAAGTACAAAGTTCATGAAAGAAATATTTGAAATGCTCACAGCAGCCAAGTAAGCTTTAGACTGAAACTGATTTAGACAATCATCCAACATTAAAATGTTCATAGTAGACGCTGCGCATGCGCAATACAGCTAGGGAAAAAGATGGACGACACAAGTGTCTGTACTCCGCAGCTTGCGGAATCAGACTCTCAACATAACACTACTAGTACCCCCAACGCGGCTTCTGTTACAGATGCTGATAAAGTAATAAACACTAAAATAGATAGTGCCCAGGTTGAAGGTGAGTTTTGTTTAGAACGTGAAATTCAGCTTTCCTACCTTCCGAGCTAACGTTAGCTTTTTAGCTAACTGGCTAGCCAGCTCAACAATCAAGTGAGCTAACTAGCTCCTTAGCTAAATACGCTAATGTCAACTTTGTCGTTTGCTGTAACGATAAGAGTTGTTCAGTTTTGTAGTAGCGGTTCGTACAGCACTCGTTAAATAACTCGCCCACAAAAATACCCTTAGGTTAGCTTACCCCAGCCTTATAAAGAAATATGAGTTAGCGTTGAAGGTTTAGCCAAGTTACAAATTTTCCCAGGAAGTGGCTAGCCAGTTGCTAAGTTTCTTGCTAGCTAACTAGTGTCTGCAAACTCAATGTATAACCCACACGGCCTTTTGACGAAATTAGCCACGTATGAGTGGATAAGGGTTCATAGTTTGGCAACAGGCTGTGGTAGCGAACACATAACTACCATGTAAAATGTGATTTCAAGCCTTAATCTCAGTCTGGAAATAGGTAACTCAGTTAATATTAAACCTGTCAAAGCAGTTACTGCACCAGCTGTTGCTTAAAGTTAGTCTAACATGTAGCAGCTTAACAGATACAGTTTAAGGTTGGTGGTGAGTTTGAAGCATATGAAACCTCATTATCTGATGTGTAAAATTTCTGAAATAGTTCTTACCTTGGTTGCCTTGCATGCCAGTAAAGTAATAGAAATAATAAAAAGTTCTCAAGAGTAAAAACATGGTAAATATAATTTGAGGTACAGTACCTGCTGTATGTGTTCATTTAACTGCTACTGTGATTATCACTTGGTAAGTACAATATTTGACATATCAGCAGACGTGGACATTTGGGAGGCTCTATAGAAATGTGTCCATATTGTCGTAAAGCAGCAAACAGTGTGTTTGAGTTTTACATATTACTTACATAGATACAGAGGGTGTAGAGGTTGTATTTGTGTGTATAATTGTGTTTTTATATTTGAGTAGTCATTAAGGTCAAATTCTACCAGCGCACAATTGTAGACTGTCAGTACTGAGACAGTATTTCAGATTCCTTAATCATAATTCACTTTCTCTTGTGATCATTAACTAATTTTGACAAATGACTCAAGTATTTATTTAGAAATGTTATAGATAATGACAGCCGGACCATCTTAAACATGAATTTAATGAAATATGATAAATTTAAATGATAACTGAATAAAAGTGAGCATGTACTGTTTTTGCAGATGAGGCACTAAGATTGTCATTTGCTATTTAAATATATAAAAGTACTTGATTTCAATGTCAGTTTTTTGTGTTGACCAAGTGACTAATTTGATTTCTGCTCCAGTTAAAATTCTTTCATTCTCCTTCTTCAGCAGCCATAAAATCATATCTGCCATATCCTATAATCAGCTTGATATAAAATTCCAATATTACACTAATTATCATCCAGTATAATTGGTAAATTATATAGACTTCCATTCATTATTGGCAGCATGAATTAAAACATATTTTCTCAATAATGCAGTCCTTCCTATTTATATTGATGTCATCTTAGAAAATCTAAAAATGAAACTCAGACTAAACTAATATTCTGACCAAACTCCATCTTTACAGTTTTAGGAAAATATCCACATTCACAATCTAATCTTTACCTACACAGTTAATCTTTTACAAATAGTATGCATTTACTGTCACGTGTTTTTGGTTCTAAATAATCATGACCAAAGTGTCTTGGAGGATTGACCACTTTTTTGTTCTGAAAACCTACTATCTCAACCAGCTTCAGCATCATCACCAGGCTTTTGTTTTGAAAATCAATACATGATTATTGGAAAAATCCAAACTGTTAAGTAGCAGCGAATGCCATATATATTAATTTTAGTAGCATAGTAAATACACTAAAAAATAGTTTTCCAAACGCATCATTATAATCAGATTAATCATGCCTTAAAATGTATTTTAAGTGTAGTGTTTTTTGAGACTGCACTGATTGATTTGTCAGTGTGTTGAAGAGCTGATCCATCACTCACTAAAATTCAAAGGCCTGTTAAAAATATAATATACATTTGTTATTCTTGCACATGGGTTTGGGTGACATGAATGCAGCAGCAGTGAAATATGAAAATGACTCAGGCCATGAAAAGCCAAATGCTGTCAAGCTTGAAATTATGGTTTTCTCAAGTGGTAGCAAAATACTTGAAGTGCTGTAAAACACTGTAAAAGCTTTGCATGCTCAGTGGAAATGTAGAATATTTGTGGTATTGCATTGCTCCCCTAGAGAACCTTTATGGTAAATTATTTATGAATTTCACTGCTTTTTCTGAAGCAAAATTAGTTTGTGTTACAGTATGTATCAGAGGAAAAGCTATTTTCAGCTATAAGTAGGTCAAGATGTTTATTTTTTCACCAACTATTAATTTGTCCGGAAAGCAAACCTCCCATTGTGGAAATGCAAACAACATTTGCATCAAGTACAGACAGAGCTTTAGTTGAATATTTTTTAATGTAAGATTGCATTATACAGAACTGAGAAAATCAAACATACTTGAAGTTTTTTAAATGAAGATGATGATATAAGTTGCTATGGACAAAAGTATCTTCCGGATGAATCTGATCACTGATATGATCAGTACAGATCCATCATGCTTCAATAATATCACTGTGGTTTAACTGTAACAGTGACTGAATGTTCTGCCATCCAGGAGACAGGAGTGAAGAGGAGTTACTAAAGGGGCTGCTCACGAACGACTACTGCCATGTGTGTGAGGCTGTGCTGCTGTTTGAATCTCAGCGGGTGTCTCACTATGAGGTGTGTGCTGCTTCCCAAATACTAGTTCTGGCACAGAGTTTGCACAGTTGTATTGACCTCACCTTTATAATATTATTTGTTTTATCTCCCACTGTAGGGAAAAAAGCATGCTCAGAAACTAAAGGTGTACCTGCAGGCCAAGAGAGCTGAGAAGACAAACAAAGAGTCTACAGGATCACAGGTGAGCAGTCAGAGATTTGCTTAGCAGACAGGTAGTTAGTTTGGTCTTTAATGTTGAACAACATTTGTTTAGATTTTAATTGTATTTACTTCAGCTGATTTTCTCATCTCCATTAAACTTTGCCAGCCATTCAAACATCAAAACACAAAACATATACAGTTAAATAAGACATAAAGCCTAAAACACTAAAACACATTTGGTAGCACTTGGTTTGGAGAAGACATTTGTGTTAGGAAGCAAATATCTGTCTCTTAACAAGACAGTCTTGTGCTTGTTTCTTGCAGTGGACCATGACTACAGATAAGGACCGTTTTTGTGAGCTGTGTAACATGGTGTTTAGTTCCCATGTGGTGGCAAAATCACACTATGAAGGCAAAGTCCATACAAAAAATCTTCGTAAACAAGGTTTTCTACCTTCAGGCAAGTGTTGATTGTCTGATGGAGAAGTATTTTGTTATTAAAACTTTAATATTTACATATTAACCGTTAATGTTGTTGACCATCTTAATGATTTCTGTATTGACAGTATCAGTCTGCCTAAGTTGAAAATGTCAGAGTCTAAATAACTTATTATGTTCAGTTTCAGACAGGTACACAGAGGCATCTACTTTGCCAAGTCTGCCTACAGATCCTGATGATGCTGACCAAAAGTTGGTCCCGGAGGGTGGTATGGAGCATCTTGTGGACCCAGCAGCCAGCACAACTACCCCCAGCCCTGAGGTTGATCTGAAGGACCCAAACAAGTATTGTGCTCTGTGTGCTGCTTCTTTCAACAACCCTCAGATGGCTTTGCAGCATTACAATGGACGCAAACACCAGAGGAATCAGGCCAGACAGGAGCTGATCAAAGAGCTCAGAGACGATGACCAACAAGGTAACAGGGCCCTCTCTCTCAGCTCACGCAGCAGGTATAGGATTAGCATGTAAGGTTTGGTTCGATAGCCATTTTCCAGTTAACTAGTGTTAGGAAGAGCATGTTAGTTTGATCGTGTTTGTGCAAAATAGTAATATAGCAAAGAAACGGTTTACAGTTACACAGAATCTATGTCAGTGAGTTGTTGGCTAATTTTATAAGGAAGACACCCCAATGCAAAAATAATGACGCAAATGCCACAGTGATTGCACTGAATTCCTGGAAAATATATAGTGTAATGCATATAAAGTGTATATGTATGTATTTACTGTATATTTAAATAATTCTTTTAAACCAGTATTTTTTTTTATCGGTGTGACATTGGAATATAGAAAGTGGTATACGTGTGATTGCCTTTTAATTTTTGCCGTTTTCCCACCTCGTCTGCTTTCTGTTGTCTACAGCCACCTCCCTTATGTGTCAGATGTGTAGTGTACAGTTTAACTCTGTGGAGATGTACCAGGCCCACATGCAGGGTAACAAGCATCAGATAAGGTAAGATCAGTATTTTTTTGGCAGGAACATCACATTGACTCTCATAAGTCATAATTTACACTGCATCTAAAATTTAGTAGTGAGTCACTAAAAGTGAACATTTCCCCTGTTGCTGTGACTCTTTCAGTGTCTGTGCTTAATGTGTGTGAGCAGCAGCAGCCGCTGAAACAACCAATAATCTGTCCCCGTTATTTGTCCCCTTCAGTTTTTTCTCCTATGATAAGTTAAAGTTAAAAATATGTGATTATTGAGGTTTTATCTTGTTTTCTCAAAACATACACATAGTTTAATAGCGCAACTTAATTCCAGTGTCTGGATTCACTCTATTGATGAATTGTCCTCATTATGTGTATTTTACCTGAAACTAAGACAGTGTCCTCATATTGTTTATTATAGTGGAAAATTGTCACATATCGCACTATGACTTTTTCACCAAATCATGTAGCCCAGTCAAGCTCCGCTTTCAACTTTTGTTCAAGCTCTATACTTAACTCTATACGAAAATAGTGTTGATAGCCCAAGTAAAACAAGTAAGTAAGCAATATAGGCACATCTGGTGTGGCTGCATTTTCCCTAATATCGTTGTCATTTCTTGCTGCAAAAAGGAAATGGAAAAACAGACGAATCTGCCAAGAGCACTCTACAAGCTGACAGTACTAGCAAGCACAAAGTGTGTTTATGTGCTGTAATTTGTTAATACAGTATGTCAAAATGTAAAGATAACTATTCTGTCGCACAGATTGCACTGAATAAAATGAGACCAAACATAGGCATAATGAACAGCTTTTAAAAATATTTTAAGGTATAAAAATAGTCCAAAATGGCCACATGTACCCTAGACCCCAGAGGGTTAACTTTTTTTGATACTCTAAAACTTACTGATTGTGCTTGTATTATACATACATACATATATTGCTGTGTGTGTCCTAGATGTCCAAGAACAAAGTTGCTTGACATGCTAGTTTAACGTTGTGCAGCTGATAAGCAGATAATATTATGAAACTACATCTCTACATTTCCTGCGCTTGATCAAAAAATAACAACTGCTGCTGACATCACCTGACAAAGAGTAAATTCCTTTTCACGTGTTTTTGACAGGGAGAAGAAAGTCACTGACCTGTGCAAATCCCAACAAAAGGTCTACGGCACATTTGCAGATGAACTGGCAGATTACATTCAAGTTCAGAAAGCACGTGGAATCACCCCCAAGGCCTGTAATGTCCCACTTCCAGGTGACACACAAAAGGCAGATGAGAAAGAACAGAATCTATTAAACAGTGGGGATATCACAGAACTTCACAGACCTATGCCTAACTTTCCTTCCAAATCTGTGCCCCATCATCAGTCCCGTCCTGGTGGTTACCACCCAGCTGATGGGTGGCATTCTTCTTATCAGGGCCCATTCTGGTCTCCTCCTGGCTGGGACAGCAGGTGCCCACATCCAGACCTCCCAGCCTCAGGCATTCCACAGTTCCCCAGTCAGCCCACAAAGAGAAGGAGGCAGAGAAAGCAGCCAAGCTCCTCTTCGTATACTGACTCATCATCTTATTCCTCCTCGCATTCCTCTTCCTACAGCAGTAGCACAAGTGACAGTGACAGTAACAACAGTGATTACAGGCGCAGAGATAGGAGGAGGATAAGAAGATCCAGGAAAGACAAATGCAGGAGGGTAAGAGATGAGGAGCAAAGGAGGAGAAAACGACTCGGGAAGGAAAGAGATAATGACTCAGAGGAGAGGAGAAGAGAAGAATCTGGAGAGTCCGATCAAGAGAGGGGGAGAAAAAGGCATCATGGTGAGAGAAGACAGAAGGTAAAAAAAACCCGGGAGGAGGACTTTGAGTTGGACGAAGGGGAAAGAGTGATGGACACTTTGAAGCCAAAAGACATGATGGGTGAAAAACAGGCTGAAGTGCATATTCAGACTGAAATGCATGTAGAGCAGGGGAATGGTGGACAAGATGACCCAGCCAAACCCAAATGCAGGAAAGAGAAGAAAAAAATGAAAGAGAAAGTAGACACGAGGACGGAAGAGGAGAAGCTGTGGGACGACTCAATTCTGGGGTGTTAAACCGAGCAGCTGAACTGTTTTTAACAGTTGATTTTTAGGCAAATCATGACTTTATCATGAGCTTGATATTGAAAGTAAATACAGTTCAATTGAATAAAGTTATTAAAATAATATTGATAGCAGAAAGGGTTTTACTCTTTGCCCTGTTAGCCCAGAAACATTGTTGTTCATAGGTTTGCTAGCTGGCTAGCAATGTGTGTAAGGAATGTCCTCCTCATTTCAGTGTGCTTGGAATTTTGTTTCATAGATTTATTTTTCACTGACATAAATAATGTATTTAACAGTAATAATGTGAGCAGTCAGGCACATTTCTTGGCTGTAATATTCAAGATGTCTTATCTAAAGTCATCTTGACCTCTGAACACATCAGTAATTTAAGCTGTTTGATGGTGTATCTGCTTTTGAATGTATTAGGTTTTAATCCCAGTAGCAGCCTATGGTTGGTGCTGTTGAGCTTCATTCAGAGAATGACTAAAGCTAATAAAAGCACAAAGATGTTGGAAGCCTAGCTATGGTATTTCTTTTAAAGCTCTGTGTTTTTACTGAGATGCAAATAGTCTTAAACAGACTTATTGGAGACGTAGAGTCCGATGTGCACTGGATGCAAGTGAATAATACAAATGTAACAAATCCTGTGCACACTGCATAAACTGCAGCACGTCTGAATAGTACTGAGACGTTGCACTAGTCTACAGTGCACTGTGTGTGTGTATATATGTCAGGGATATATTTGCACATCCAAACAGCACATGTGTGTTTGGTGTCAGACAGGTGCAAAAGTTCAAATCGGGGCAGCTCTTCAGAATTTTTAGATGCAGTCTGTGATGAATTGAACAAAGTTTAATTGTTGAATTGTGACTAAAAAGAGGAGTGAAGTTGTCGCTGTTAATTCCAATGACCCACCACCCTCTTTAAGAACCACTTAAAACTCTTAAAATTGGTCCTCTGTATTCATTTGGCTTGAAGATTAGATGTCCATGTAACATTTCGTTTTCAGCAATGCTTGGGTGTTTTAAATGTTTTTTGAATGTACAGTAAAAGGAAAAGTGTGTTCCCTTCAGTATTTTCAAATATACTTCAAATATTTGATTGCGTAAGGGTCCTGGTATCAGCACGATGCAGTGTCAGACTTGTTGGAAAAACAGAACCTTTCATAGGAGTCAAGCCGAAGTAGTTGGTGAATCACAGACATCCATGAAAGGTCTGCAAGTGTTTTTGTTAATTAAGCAATCCATGAATCAATACAGGTGTCAGCTTGATTAACATTTAAGGTACCGACTGTTGACAGCATGCAAAAGCCACTTAACGCAAAAGGAAAAGCTTCTGAAGGAAAAACCTAAACCTTAAATAGCATTTGTCTTTTTTAATACTCCCAATGGGAACCAAACTAAATATGTGACACCTACTGTGGACATGAATTAAGTGTCTTATTTGAAAATACTAAAGTTGGATCATGAGAGGAGTAGAGAAATGAAATAAGAGTCAACATCTCAGGGTGGCAGCTTTTGACTTAAAGCATCGGAGCAGGGAGACCAACAAAGGCTTTGGATGTCAACGATGCGTAAAGAGCAGTTCTGAAACCCCCTGTTTTCAAAGAATCCTGTGGTCTTGTTCCCTGTGTCGCTTGAATCTTCGACCCCTGTAGAACTATACGGTACCCACATCCTCTCTCTTTAAGACCCCCACTAGGCTGTTCTACACCATAACCTTTTATGCACGCAAAACAATCCACTTGATTTTCTTTGAGAGACCTTTAATTTTATCAGGGAATTCAGAGTCCTGTGAATAATCAGACATCTGAACATTCAGTCTCCATATTTTTAGTTTGGCTGCTCCAAAGTAAAATAGAAATGTCAATCGTTGGGACATGTTCTTATATTTAGTCTTTAGTTTGGGGAAAGGTACTCAACATTTTGTTTGCTTTAGGTATGAACTACAAGGAAATCTTGTGTTGTCTTGACATTTAATACAGTGCACCTCTATAAGTTACTGCTGCTCATCGCAGTGTCAGTTTGTAGGTATAATATGGACTTGTTTACTACACGTCAGTTTATCATTTCAAGCTTTCTGAATGCACCAAACCTTAACGATTCATTGTGAAATTCAGTGCTGAATCAGTAGATTCATTGTTTTAAAATGCAAGAACTTGTTAAATCATACCTCAAGCAAAAATACTGAACATTCCAGCTTTTGAAATGTACAGATTCGTTGTTTTTTCTCTGTTTTCTGTAATTGTAGCACTGGTGTACTGACATTCGGCAAAACAAACAGCTGAAGACAACTTGGCAGTCTTTTACAAACTGGGATGGCAATATCTTCACTATATTTTTTTTTACATTTTGTTTTATAGATAAAGATATTAATCAATTCCCATCAACAAAATGGTGGGTGACGTTAATAATTGATAGCTGCAGCACTAATTAATGCTAATGCTGCTCACAGTCTGCTACTTTTTACTGCTGGGGGCCTCGATCGATGTGTGAAGAAATGATTTCTATGTTTCAGGGAATTCAGAAAATCACGTGTTTTTTATCTGATGTTTTTAATAGATTAAGATTTAATAAGATAACAAATGAGGTTAGGGACAGTTGTCAGTCTGATGGCAGTTTCTTAAAATATAAACTGAACAGAAAAATAACAGTGACAAAACAGCTTATTTGTTAAAATGATTGAGAATAGTTTCACTGTGTTTTGTTAATTTTCAACTGAAACACAATCTCTTTATAGAAGATAGACGGAAATGTATGTTTTACAAAATCGCATGCACGTGTGCAAACCTCTGTTTTTCCCTTAGTATTTAAGAGGTTTTACAACATTGCGGATCAGAGTTTATGTCACAGAGTCTTGGTTTATAGTTAATACCTGATGTTTATGCTCTATATATTTGTATTCCCTTGCTATGCTATGCTCTTCACAGAGGTAAGAAGCTGCATAAGTAGGACTCTGCTGAGCTAGGTCACACACCTGGGACCACAGCACTGCACACTTCTGCTCTGCTCCATGAATATACTGCTTTTATATTGCTTGATATGTAGTATCGTGTCAGCTGTGATAAAACATGAGCACATTTTCAGCAGTTTGTCATGATCTTCTTGAAATATGACACTTAATACCTTGTGTCTTGAACT
This sequence comes from Helostoma temminkii, assembly GCA_900302695.1. Lineage (NCBI taxonomy): Eukaryota > Metazoa > Chordata > Actinopteri > Anabantiformes > Helostomatidae > Helostoma > Helostoma temminkii. Next base: position 134,364 of record OMLM01006400.1, on the reverse strand, counting down.
CCATCTTTCCTCTTAAACAACTTGCATCTCTGAGGTGAAAACACTTGCCATTGGTCTCATTCATACTTTTCAAGTTAATAGTGTCTAGGATGTCAGGCTCAGATGATAAGCATTCGCTTACGCTGGTTTAATGCATACTTCATTTTTCAGCAGTGTGTGAGAGTGTGTGTGTGCATGTTTAAGTCCCTTAGCTATGGTACGGCCCACTCTGATAGGCCCTGTATGCCTCATTGGGTGTTACCTTGTCAACTCAGGGCCCTATTAGCTCAGTTTCTCTATTCCTCTCTGACAGAAACATCGCAGGAAAAGAAACTACTAACTATTACTCCCCTCAGCTACTACTTAAAATACACACATACACACACACTGGTGACTGGACAAAATGATCGGGCTGCCACTGGCGTGGACTCTGTTGTCAGTATCACTGTGGACGGCAGGTAAGACTACTAAGTTCTCTGTTTGTTGTTTCCTAAGTGTCCAACGTTGGCAACGCCATAACTCAGTCACCGGGGCCTGTAGCGAGGGATGTGTTGATGAACTGACGTTTGTCTTATGTTGAACTTATTTTATCTACATTGGTCCAAGCTATAGTTTGAACTAAAAGGTTGTTGTCCAACACATGACATGGATGTTTTAAACAGACCAAGTACATTGCAGTAGACTTTAGTTCATGTGTTTAAACTGTCATGATAAAATCAGTCATGAAAGTTACTTCATCTTATCTACCACACTATCTACCTTACCATGATATGGGTATACATTATCGTAACTGTGTGATTATGCTTATTACATTTATGGTAAATGTATAATCAGGATTAAAGGTGCACTGATAAAGTTATGAGGTTAAATATACACAATGTAATTGTGCTCTGCACTAGGACTATATTATTCCCAGTTTTCTATTTACATATTTTATACGCCATTAAAAGCATTAAAAATAATTGTAATTTGTGGATATTTTGGCGCATTCTTAAATGTGACGCAATTAGTTCATTTCATACATGCTGGCGAGAACAACAGTACGAGTAAGACTTAACCTTTTACACATGTGCAGCCGCTTACCTTTGCATATTTCATAAGAATAGTGATTGCAACAGGTATATGCCTACACACTGTATCTGACTTGAAAACGCACAAAGTGGGCACTGGAACTGAATCTAAAATTAGATGAAGAAACTCTTCCAATGAAGACATCCCGAAAACATTACATACGTGGTGCATGAATCTTCCATTAAAGCAATTTCGAAATGTCGCCCTTATAGCATTTTGAAATATATGCCAAGTGTTTCTTCATAGTTTCGACTTCCACACTTTTAGTTCAAGTTGCAGTGTTTGCGTAGTCGCAGTTAATATTCATACTCTCTTCTGTCTTGCTTGAATGACGATAACTTGTATGTGCTTTTACAATTAGGCTTCATTTTGATTAGTAGGACACTACACGTGCACGTTGCTGATGGTTTTTCTCAAACTTAACACCAAAAGACTGACAAGTCAAGTTAAGGCATTAAACAAACCCAAGTAACCCTTTTGCCTATATACACAATTCTTGTCTGTTTGGTTGTTTTGATTTGACTTTCTCAAGCTCCAACATAACAAATGATGCTAAACTCTCATGCTGGATTGTAGAACTTGTTTAATGTCAAACATCTCTTTTTTCCCACTTCCAGGTTCAAGCCAGATTCTGCTGTCAACAGAAACCCTCAGCATCCTTTATCCCAAGATCCACAGCCCAGAGACTATTGAGTGTGAATGCGTTAACATCTCCTGTGACTCTGTCTACTGGTTTCACAGTGTTCCCAACCAGCAGAATGTAAGGTTTCTAGGCAAATGCAACAATGCTGACCGTGTCAACTATGGGGCTCATTTCAACCAGGCACGGTTTAAACTCAGCAAGAGGGGTACTACGTCCTTCGTGCTACGAATAACCAATGTGACACAGGAAGACGCAGGAATTTATTCTTGTGTCCTAAAAGACAAGAGCAACAAAGAAATGTGGAAGCCTGGGGTTCTTCTACGGCCGGGAGGTTTGTATGCTGAAATGTCAAGTGCTTCATTATCAGCATTTTACAGCAAACGTTAAGTGGCTGTAAGAGTTTCAATACATCTGCTCTAAATTCAGGTAGCAACTGGAGGAGGAAGTGAATTAATAATCAAACCTCTGCATTTAAGTCTTGTGCGTTACAACATTTAAAACATTGTATTATGATGATTTGTACTTCAGAGAATTACTTACATACTCACACATACATCCAGTATCTATCCAGGACTGTGTAACTGCCGCGTCCCAAGTTTGAGTTCATCTGGGCAGTTTTGTCTTGTTCCCCTCTCCTCTTTTTTTTACGGTGCAGCGTACAGTCACTCTCCACTGTCTATTCTCCTTTAAGTGTCTCACTGGTCCTACATTGTTAGTGGTCTTTTATTAGTTTGGTCCAAAATTATTACTATCAGGCTCATATTTGGTTGTCAGACACAACTGGAGTTACAGAGTTACTCCAAACAACCCCAGTAAGACTCGGCAGAGTGGTTGTGATTGTTGAGAGATGTATACTTAAAAAAGCCAGGAAAAATGTTATGTTACCTTAGATTGTGGTTGAGTAGTTCTATGTGTGACCAGATGGTCCTGCTGGCTTATATAAACAGCTTTAAAGTGTTTCCAGATCACGCAAAACATAGAATAGTTGCCATAGCTATGTATCGTACTGTACTTTATCTATCTGTATCATGTGTAGAGTTCATTCATCAATGTGCAAATGTCTTTGCGCTAAAAAGTCCCCTCGCCTAACAGATTCAAGATTCAAGAAGAAATGCATTACTGAGTTACATGTGACAAACATTATATGTGATGCATTTGCGGAGAAATTTTATTAATAAGAGCCTGGTCAGAACAAGTTGTTGCCGTATATAAAGATTGAAAACAGGCTTATAATGAGTTCTTCTCTTTTAATCTCTCCTTAAAACACTCTGCACAACCTTTCTTATCTTATCTTTATACTTTTTATCTAACAGAGACCCCTTCAACATTACCTCCTGTGACAAAAACCAAACCACGAGTCAAACATCTCTGTCCCTGTAAGAAGGATCCTACACACAGTAAGTTTAGGAATTTTCATTGAAGGAGAAGGAGCACTTATGTGCACGTATGTGCACTTGTTTGTAATGGTGCATGATATGTATGGTGCACAACTACTTACAGTTTGTGTGTATGAGCATGAAGTTTAAGGCATAAAACTTGTGTACTATAAAGCCAGTGTACTGTAGAGGAAGTGAACAAAACAGTAGTTAATATTCATTTCTGTAGCTACAATGCAGTAAACTGTAATTCTGGTGCCTTTAAACAAACTGCTGTGCATATTGTGTTTGTGCTCCAGCTGGCTGTGCCCCCCTGGTTCTGTGGCCATTAGTTGGACTGACTGTAGCCCTGGCTCTAGCAGTCATGTGCACGCTGCACTATTTCAGCCGTAAGTGGTTTGATTTTAAGTCAGACATAAAAAAGCACACTGCGATTTATGCAGCAAACTTTGCTCACAAGTGATTATCATACTGTTAACTTCAAAAAGTACATGAATCAGTTATAGTTATAGTTATAAATAGTTATTATATCTGCATTTTCTTTTGTTTGAACACATTGGTTTATAGATCTTCCCAAAAAATGTCGCCACCACTTTGCGAAGTAAGTACAGAACCATAGTTATTATTTTCCATGCAAAAAAAAAAAATCTTTCCATTCCTTGTTTAATTTCGTACTTCTGCGAACATGTTTTCTAATTGATAATATTTTTTCTTTCTGTGTTTGTTGGTTACAGAAGAGGTAAATGACCAAATCACTGCATCTGTGGCTCATGTCCGATGTATGTATGTGTGAAATTTTGTATATTAATACATAAAACATCAATTGTAAGTGTGATGTGTATCAATATATAGAAAGTTTTTTCATATCCAAGTATAACTGAAATAATTCTTACTAAATCAGAGGTTGTCTATACTGAATAAGTCTTAAAGATCTTACAAATACACTAACTGTTGCATCTTTGATTGCAGTGGCTAAAGCGACTTCCACTGGACCATGAAATATATGCATCACCCTGAAGATCTACTCTTCTAATGACACACTGTGTTTATTAACAGTCAAACGTGTGCTCAGCAAGTGAACCATGTTATATGTTATATATTACAGCAGACACGTAATGTATTGTAATACACTGACTGTTTTTTGTGACATATTTTACGAGGTAATAATGTCGAGCCCAAGTTCAGTTGTATCCCATATGCTGTAACTATTTAGCCGTAATATTTTTGACTTGTCTGTAACTCGCATGATCTAACTCTATGAGCGTGCTTTTTCCATTTCATCGGGTTCGTGATCTTTACTTTTCTCGATTTTAATATTACTTCAGGGCAAAACAGGGCAGCACTTTTTCTTGAAGCCCACATTACTAAACAAAAGCCTTTGTGAAACCTAAACCTTGTTTGCTCTCCTGCATTTGCTTGTTTTTGTCTTTGTCTCACACATCAACACTGTCAAGTAGATTTTACTCTGTAAGCAAAATCTGTGTAAAATAAAACAATAAAATTGTACATTCCCAATCATTTACCACAGTAGCTCTCTTTTTTTTATACAGAATGCAATAAAAATGATTGTGTTAACTGCTATTACTTGCATGAAGACATGTTTGCTTTTTTATAATTATGATGTGACCCCTGTATGTACAGATTTGAACCAAGACAGAGCTGCACACAGCTTAGTGACACTGAGGTTTTAGTTTCTTTTAAGGTCTGAGAAGATTCTCAATCATCCAGGTCATGGTTTTCCCAAAGGTGCTGTCCAGTGCCAGCTAGATTTTTTGTTGCAGAGCTGATGAAGCCTTTCAGACAGAAAGTGAAACATCTCCAAGAATGTAAAGCGAGCCCTCTGAACAACACCTTTGAGATGCCTTTCTTAAAGAAACTACAACAACAGGAGTAGTTACAGCATATATAACCTAGTGTTGTGTGTGTGTGTTTACCTGAACACACATAACAAATTTCACTACAAAGTTCTATATTTCACAATGGTTTCGTGAAGTGTTGTATATTTACCGTGCGTGTGTAACGAAGAGACAAGAAAGAGAGGTTTGGAAGTGGGTGTTGTACTTCCATTGTCAATATTGTGTTGGGCGGAAGTTGAGTAGGTTAGTGACGGGGTTTGGTTTCTTCATTTACTTTTGATGTGTAAAGATGCATCATAGTTTCTGTTGAATTGTCTCTAGTATGTGGCAATAAGCTTTACTGTCACGATATAAGTCCTTCTATATCAAACTGTGTATTGTTTGCCCTCTCCCTCTCACGTAGACAAACAAAACAAATGCACACCTGTGCAACTGATCGGTGTAAAGGAACTACTTAGATGGTGGTTGTTCAGGTCTAAGGGAGTGTGCACGACCATTTCCTGTGCGCTGGAGAGAGAGAAGAGACAGAGCCGTGTTCACTGAGATGCTATCAGCTCGCTCAGCTTTGAGCTCTTCATCTAGGCTCTGAAACAAAAAGACCACAAAAATACCACAAACCGAACCACAAGCACTGGCAGAGACACAGACAGAGAAAGACAGAAAGAGCGTTACAGTTTTGAAATGAGAATACTGTAAGCTTATGAAAACTACAAGACAACTTCTTGTTGCAGTGTGTTTTATTGGATATAATCAAATATGTGGTGGGGGTTTATTTATTAGTTAATCAATCAATTGAATTACTATTGTAGTAAAGTCTATGGATGATAAAAGAACATTTTAGACCTGTACACACAGTGACACAGGTCAAGACCTAACATAACATAACGAAATCATACAATATGCTGTATTGTACAAAATGCTTCACTTATCACTGTTTCACATATACAATCAAAGCAAATATTACAATCAGTTAACAGTTTAATAGAAGCAGCAACACAACTATTAAAACAACTCACAACCTAAAGTAGTACACTTACCAGAACCACAAGACACAGCCTCCAAAAACACTATAAGGTTGAATCAACACCTCCTTAAAACAGATTTAATAAAAATGGAATTGTAACCTTTATAAAGGTGGGATTAATGGCAGGACTGCTGCATTAGCTTGCAATACTTATAATAAAGCAACTTATGTTATGATTCTGATTCAAAGTTTGGGGAAGTAAATAGTTCCAGGAACCATAAATGCTGATGACCTCAGTAAATCTGTAAATCTGATTTATGCCGACAACTAGATGTGATATTTCAAACTGCATGTAAAAATCTAATTAATGTGACAATCATAAACTTTACACAATATATAGTGTATGCGTATATTTAGTACATTGCATATACATATATGTTGTGTATTATATATCAGTTTATGGTATTTACTTGTGTTACCACACACTTGTATTTTTTATGATTACTACCTATTGTATGTTAACTACAACTGTAATAGTACACATACAATAAATAAACTGTGATTAATCGAATGTTTCATCCACTGGATTAAACAGACACAACACATGAGTTAATTCATTGCAGAAGAATTAGAGTTAAATTATCATAGTACTTAAAAATGTGATAAATACACCATAGCATAATTTCATTATTGTTAAAGTTATCTATTTTATGGTTTCTCAAAATAATAATCCTTGAATTTAAACTT